>MU225646.1:1316110-1340905 GCA_018584345.1 Thuja plicata | reverse complement strand
ATATATATACTCAAAAAAGAAAAGACTACCTAAAAAAGAAAATATAAAGAGAGATGTGAGATTTTTTTTGCAAAATATAAAATTAATGTTGCATTAAAGACATATACAATGTGTATATATCCAAAACTTGAAAAAAATTGATTGATTTAATATAAACTAACTATTGTTGATATTCAAATAAGGAGCTCTGCGTTTCTCAACAATGTGATCTGTGATTCTGACTTCTTCATTTGGTGATGTACGAGTGTCCCTCCAAACAGCTAGGTGTGTTCTTTCCAAATTAATGTTTAATGGTAGACTTTATGATTTCTCACTCCCCTCTTTGCTCGACGGTAGAGGTCGTACCCTTTGCCTCGGCTCCCACTAGGGTTCCCATGGAGTCATTTTTGATCGGTGCCATTAATAATCCTAATGACACTATTTCTTCATCCTCACCACCCAAATCTTTCTCAGATGTCATTTCAAACTCCACTTCGTCCATCTCTGATGGTGCCAAATTCAACATCTCTGATACGAATGGAGCCCTTGAAGCCGGTAAGGATTATGGGGCTTCCTTGATAACTTTCTCCATTTCTCTCAATTCCAAAAAGGTTAATGAATTCGCTAAAGAAAAAACTACATTAAAAGATTCTGCCATTTTCTTTGTTGCTGTTGAAATAGATAAATGCCCTGCTCAAAAATTTCTTGATGATTGGTTTCATAACTACTGGAATTCAAAGTTAGGGTTTCACATTTCATTTTGTAGGTAGATACAAAAACGTTTGTTATATTCTTCACTAATCCACAATCTCTGGATGCTATTGTTAAAAGACAATACTGGACGGTTGGGAACACCTCCTTCCGCACTTTTGCCTGGACCCCAGAAGCCATACATGAAGAAGTTCTTGCCCTTTCTTCCCCGTGATGGATTCTTGTGAAACAACTACCTCCTTTTCTCTAGCAATTTCTCTCACATTTGCTTGAGCGTCTGGGTAAAGACATTCGACTGGATGATACCTCTAGAATTGTTCTACACATGGATGCTAGGGCTTTAGTTTCCTTGAGACTTGACATGGATATCCCAGCTACTTTGGATATCAAAATTTCTGATGATAAATTTTGGGCGGGCTTAATGCATGTTGATTATCATATTTTTCCATTAGTATGCAAAGGAAACAATTTTTGAACCATCGGTACATGATCACCGAAAGACAAGTTTATAGTGTAACCCGACAGAGTAGTCAATAGTGTAAACCAATAGAGCAGACAATAGAGGAACCCAATAGACAAGTTTACAGAGCAACCCAATAGGCACACTACAGAGCAACCCGAGCATTAGTCTACCAAGAGACAACTTTATTCCGAGAAATGTGGATCTAACTTACATGTGAGATAAAACACTTAAGTTTTATATTTAGCTTAAAGCTTAGCTTTAAATCTATTTCTTGAGGGAAAAGTAAAGTAATTTTAATTTTTTTAATCAGTCTAACTGATTGAAAGCATGGAAACTAGGAGATCAAGGTCAAGTTGTAAACCTTTGATCATAGAGTTATCATTATAAAGTGTGAAACTTATTTAGGTCAAATTCATTGTATAAATAGATGTGTAATCAATCAAAACAAGATGATGTGATGATGATTGTAGCCGAAGACACTTCTATGGGTTAGAGACAAAATTTTATGCAGAAGGACAACAAAAGATGAAATTAGTTACCAAGAACAAGATCCAAGGCTACCGAGTAGAACAAAGGTATTAATCAGACACTATAGGTGATATATCATATTGTAATCTTTAATGGATCTATAATCAACAATTCTAGATTGCATATGCTCAGGTCAATAAGTATTTTTGACTACATTCTAACAAGTGTAGCAAATAGAAGAAATCCTTTGAGAAGGTGGATTTACCAATCCTTTTGTAAACCTCTTAACCGAGTGCACAATAAAAAATGTTGCTAAAGCTCTTAACAGAGTAGACCTTAACCAGTCTAAACATGCTACTCCTAATAGGGTAAGATCACCAGAAGTGATCAAACTTGTAAGCCTTAACGACCCCTTCCATTCTGCAGATAGTTAAGTTTTGTAGGTTTCATCCCCACCACAGTTTTTACCTTCTAACAGGGGTTTTCTATGTTACCAAATCTTGTGTCATGTGTCATGTGTCATTACATTTCATGAATGTTTCTATCAATGTTTACATGCAAATTAAGTTTATGAATTGATATAACATGCATAAGATAAGAATAGCACATATGGTCGGTAATGTAAGGAATTGATTACTAAAGGATTAAGGTTAATTGATAAAAAGTTTTAAGGGTACTGATTCACCCCTCCCCTCTCAGTACACACCATTCCATTATTCTAACAATTGCTATCAGAGCTAGATCTCTTATTTGGAAAAGTTTAAATCACTTGAGAGAAAATATCATACAATGGAAAGGTATAAGCTAGACAAGAGTATTGAGAATCAGAAGTTAGAGATACAGATCTTCTATAAGTAATATAAAGAAGCTAGAATCAAGATGAGAGAGCTACTGGATGAAAGAAAGGTAACGACATCTCGCTGTAATGAAGCAGAATATCATGAAGAAGAGATACCTGATTTATTTGAGTCAACAGGATCTACATATAGCAATACACCAGACACATCTAAAGGAAGCATTACAAATCTAAATGAGATCAATCAACATTTGGCTGGACAAGTGAAATTACTGCAAATTGGTTAAGAGACACAGATGGTAAGGATGATTGAGGTTATGAATAATGCTAGACAAGCTGAGAAAGAAAGAAAATTATCTATTGATGACAGGAGGAAGATCACAAAAAAGATACAAGAGAAAGAATCATAAATATAAAGGCTTACTAAACATCATGATGCGATCACCAATCAGATTATTCTTACGAGTCAGGAGGAAAATCGAATGAACAGAAAACTCAATGGAAAATTAGAAGCTATTGGTGAGCTAAGAGAAGAAAATGAAAGACTGAAGCATGAATTAAGAATTCAACAACAACACAATGATGTGATCAAGAGATCTAAAGAAAGTACAAAAAGAATGGATGATTTTATGGATGGACAAAGAAGAGTCAACAACAATATTGGACTAGGGTATACCGAGCATGGAGAATCACCATACCAAGCTGATCAAAAGGATGTCTACACAAATCCAAGACCAAGGAGATAGTCATGAAATCACTGTGGAAAACTAGACCACACATCAAATGTTTACAAGAGAAAAATAAAAGGTATTCCTAAATCCACATCTTCATTCATAGGAAATTGTTATAAATGTAACAAGAAAGGACATAAAGCATATGAATGTAAATCTGAGGTGAAACAACCAAAGTAGGAAACCTACATGGAAAAATATTGTCCTATTTGTAAAATGCATGGGCACACATCTCTTGAATGCAGGAAGAAGGAAAAGCAAGCATGGAAGCCTAAAGAACAAGAAAATGCTTATCAACCGAAAAGAGTTGGTAACTCATATGTTTGGGATTACAATACATGGACAAATTGCACATGTGGTAGATATGGATACATAGTAGAAAACTAAATGAGAAAATGGATAAGAAGGTCTAGAAGATGGACTAACCCTAGAATGGCATGCTGACACTATCATAGGGTCGATTAGCTAAGAAAGGACTGCATAGATCGAGTGACAGAGACAAGCTTTTTTTCCAATGTCAATACCATTGAAGACATCAAGAAAATGAGAAACAAAATATGGAGGAAAGCTAAAAACACTAATGATGCTGGACCAAGAAATACAATCAGTGACACCTTATCCAATGGATTTGGTGACATCACCACCCCCACCTAAGCTGAACAAGTAAGTATGGAACTACACTAGAACAAGCTATATTTTAAATCAGTTCCATTATACATTGATAAAATGCCAAACTAGCATGATTAAAGATGCACTATGGTATTACTTGTTATGATTTTGTGAATGCAATCTCATCGGTCAATACATACCGATAATCATCAGTGTACATATGAAAGCCAAGTAAACAATGTAACCCGAGACTCATTGATAATCATGTAATAAACATTGAAGTCTTCGCCACTTACCGAGAACTATCGGTAAACCTGTGAAAGGTCAAGTGAGTTGTCACTTACCTTGAGCCAAAAGTTTGTGTGATACCCGATCAAATTTGTCTTTGAACACTGAGAAGTGGGTAGAGAATTTATTGTGCCACTTAGGGCATCATCTATAAAAAGGTGATGAAATAGCTCATTCACTCACCATACGATTAAGAGTGAAGAAGCAGAGAGAAGAGCAGAGCACAGAGAAAAGAAAAATGACCAGGTTACAGATCTTCTTACAACAGATTCATGATATTTAAATAGATCAACAACAACTATAGTAGGACAAGTAAGTAACTAACTACTCACTGAGCTCACTATTATTTATGGGAAAAGCCCTAATTTTCAGAAACCATGGCAACTACATCTCGTGTTTCCAAGATAAAGAATGCCAAGGAGAAAAAGGTTAACCTCATCAAGAACACCACTTTTGAAGAACCTAAATACAAAATCTATCTAGAGGTTGCTTCGCAACCCAACAATGCTAGTGCATTTTTAAGCATACCACCTAGGGTTTTGTTGATCGAGGATGTTCGAGCGTACATCCACTACAAATTTGTAGAAATCAGAGATCTAGAGGTTGAGAAATATTAAAAGAAGCTTTGCACAGATGAAACCATCAAGGATGAACATTAACACAACAAGGTGAAAGGGGTGACAAATTCCCTAATATTCCAGAGGGAATTTAAAAATGAGTGGATTGGGATAGTGCTGAGCATAGTGCATGACCGAAAGATGTGGCTGGACGAGCCAAAAGAGATCTCTAGGGATGTGATACACACAGTGACCATTTATCCTATAACTAACAAGGCCAAGGCACTTAAACACCCTCCTTGCCAAGAAATTGAGAAGATGACAAGTGTAAAATGAGATGGCAGAGGATTGAAGGTAAATTCCATCAAAGATACAGAACTAAAATTTGGTGCATGTGTGCTAGGATACAAGATATTCTAAGACAACATAATGAACAACATTGCATGTGGAGTAGTAGACACTACTCACAAGATTGTAAAGAAGGGTCTACAATTAGATCTATCTGAGCTTCTACTAAAGCAGTTAGATGAGAACATGAGGAAAATCAAGTCTGCAAAGTCCAATTCATGTAAGTTTGGATCACTTCTAATGTGCATATTTTTCTACTTTCAAGACTTTTTCCCATCTGTTGGTAATGTCAATTGGGACACTACCCGACCAGTGACAATTTAGATCAGTGAATTCATTAAGTCACTAGGTGACAAATTTACATCAGTCATGGATGCATATTTCACTGGATTCAAGGATAGAATGTAGAAAAGGATGAGGATACCAGAAAAAATGGTAGAACAATATAAAGCTAATATTTTTTTTATGGTGGACACTGATAACACCCTGGTCAAACCAAATATACCCAGCACAACATGGTTAGCCCCACTTGACTATGAAATCAACATAGATCAAGCCACCAATGCTATTGAAGCATTATTAAGTGAACCACTATACAAGTCACTACCAAGGTTCGGAACTTATGAAGAGGCTAAGGAAAGAATAAAGACTAGCCTAGTAGTAAAGAAGATCAACAGAAAGAAGACCAAAATGGTCAAGACACTTGAAAAGAAGTTTTCGATCAATGAAGAAGAAACATAACAACAAGAAATTGAGGGAAAATCACCTATCAGTGAAGGATAACAAATGAGTGACTCAGAATCAACAGATTTTGATGCACCACCCCCAAAGAATCCAAGAACTACTGTTGCATCTCAGACAAGGATTGAGACAACTAAATATGCAAGTTCATCATCGGTTAAGAAAGGACAAGTGAGGACTTACAAAAGGAAGCCTCAAACATGAAAAATTTAGAACCAAAGAGGATAAAAAGACTAATTTAAAACAAGGAAGATATAGAGGACACTAAACAAGATGAAAAACCTAAAAATAAAAAAATTCCTACTAAAATTGATGAGGTTGAGGCATGAATCATCAGGTTAGGTTCAATAACTGAGCCTAAGATTAGAAAATGGCTAACTCTAAATCCTGAGGATCAGAACAAGCTAGAAGAAGGCATCATCACAAAAATGAGTAAATTCAAATATATACCTATATAGTTTGAAAATAATATGCCACAAGAACTTCTAGATAGGTTATCAGCAAGGTGGATATTCACATTGAATTCTAAAAAGCAAATAAGGGAAAGATCCCTAAGTTTCAATAATGCCACCCGACTCCAAACTGGAAGAAATTGATGAAAGGATGAAGTTACATTCAAAGAAGTTCTGAGCAAAATTAACAGCCTACAAAGTACTACAAGGAAACTTAATTGGTCTTGATAGAGAAAGTGAGGATGCTTGGAGGAAAATACTCAATGTACCTAAAGAGGACACAAGCCCCAAGAGAGTATTAACACTCACCGACAAGCCTCACAATGAAGAAAATCAAGAAAAACTAAGCCTAGAGCACATTCTTATAAATGACACTAAGGATGAAAATCAAGTTGAATTAAACACCGAAGCTAGTAAAGCAATAGATGTCATTCCTTATATTTTGAGTCATTACAAGACACAACAGATGTCACAAACCAAGATGTGACAATAATAGATATCACTGGAGATCCTACCGATGAGGTAAAGGCAGATGAAGATGTCACTGTTACCTCTGAGAAGATCAAGGAATAGGACACAATAATAGATGCTACACAAGTTAATATACTGAGACAAATGCCATTATTGATACAGGCTATCAATATCATCTCAGAAAAGGAGAAGTCACCCGAGCATGATGCAAGCATACCCAAGGATAAAGGTGAAGAAGAATAGAAAAACACAACCGATGAGCAAAAATATAAAGGTGAAGAAGAGAAGAAAGGTGATGCCACTCCAAAGGATACTAGAGGAGAAGCTATAGAGAAAGATAAGGTTGATGTGGAGACATCCACACTGAACCAACAGGTAGACACCAAGAAAAAAATAAAATGCATAATAGCTCTGAAACCTTCATCAAGTACATCAGACCAAGCAAAAGAACTTGCTATGGTACTGCATACAGGTGCCTCCTATACACTTTAAAAGAAGAAGAAGAAGAAAAATAAGAATCCATTCACCTTGGAAGAGATCATTGAAATACCAGATTGTGATCCAAGGACATTGGATCCAAAGTCACTTACAAAGTATGCAGAACTTTGTAAAAGGAAAGCTATCCAAGATAAGCTTAAAAAGGAGAACAAGGAGACACAGGTACTTAAGACAACAAAGGAAATACTTCTACAGATTGTACTTGATACTGATATTGATCAAGATGCTCCTATACTTGATCAATTAGAAGTTCTTACAAATTCTATCACATCACAGAATGTGGATGCAGAGAAGGAAATAGAAGAACGTGCAGAGAAAAAGTATCAATACAAATTGACAAAGAAAATAAACCAAGGAGTGGTCGAGAACAAGGTAAAGCTATCTAAACTAGTCAATGAATTGGAACCAATCATTTCAGAAGCTATAACCTTAATTCAAAAGTTATGCACAATAGAGCAATTCACTAAGGAGAATAGTGAGAAGATTGCACCAATAGATGCAGATCTAAATGCTAGTACACAAGGTATTACAACCACTGACAATTAAATCAAGTTACATTATGAAAATATTATGGAAGATAAAAGGTTGAGACTTGAGATTTTAGAGGTAGAAACAAAATTCAGAGACGAGGTAACCAAGCTTTAGGCTCTACTCCTACCAAATCTTACATTACCGCAATAACATATGACTTCGATAAAACAATTGATTGCCACCCTGGAGATGTCTGTCACCAATAGTATCTATGATGTACATGTGAGAATAATATTGGAGCACATGGCCCTGGAACACCTTCAGGAGAAATGGGAGAAAATTATGGAAGACATGCAGAACTCTCATTCCCACATTTTTGACAAGTTGTAAGTATTACACCTTTGTGCTTATTGTCAAAAAAGGGGTAAAAAATATGTGACAAAGAAAGTTGATAAGGTAAAAAGGGGGAAATAATGAAAAGGGGAAATAGTATAAAGGAAAGTGTATATACATGTACATATACTATACCGACATGCACATAGGGGGAGTAATACTGACAAGGTAAACACATGGTGTATGTACTAACCATTTTAGTTTTGCACATATCAGTTTTTGATACTAATGTCAAAGTGGGAGATTGATGATCATATTTTTCCATTAGTATGCAAAGGAAATAGTTTTTGAACCATTAGTACATGATCACCAAAAGACGTGTTTACACTGTAACCCGATATACAAGTTTATAGAGCAACCCGACAGGTAGACTATAGAGCAACCCAAGCATCAGTCTACTGAGAGACAAATTTATTCTGAGAAATGTGGATCTGACTTACACGTCAGATAAAACACTTAAGTTTTATATTTTTCTTAAATCTTATCTTTAAATCCATTTCTCGAGGGACAAGTAAAGTAATTGTAATTGTTTTAATAAGTCTAACTGATTGAAAACATGCAAACTAGGAGATTAAGGTCAAGTTGTAAACCTTTGATCATAGAGTTATCATTATAAAGCGTGAAACTTATTTAGGTAAAATTAATTGTATAAATATATATGTAATCAATCAGAACAAGATGATGTGATGATGATTGTAGCCGAAGACACTTCTATGGATCAGAGGTAGATTTTTATGCAGAAGGACAACAAAAGATGAAATCAGTTACCAAGAACAAGATCCAAGGCTACCGATTAGAACAAAGGTACTAATCAGTCACTATAGGTGATACATCATATTGTAATCTTTAATAGATATGTAATCAGAAATTCTAGATTGCATATACTTAGTTCAATAAGTATTTTTGTAGTGTAGATTGCATATACTCAGTTCAATAAGTATTTTTGACTACATTCTAACAAGTGTAGCAAAAAGAAGAAATCCTTTCAGAAGGTGGATTTAACAATCCTTTTGTAAACCTCTTAACTGAGTGCACACTAAATAGTATTGCTAAAGCTCTTAACAGAGTAGACCTTAACCAGTCTAAACATGTTACTCCTAATAGGGTAAGATCACCAAAAGTGATCAAACTTGTAAGCCTTAACCGTTCCCTTCCATTTTGCAGATAGTGAAGTTTTATGGGTTTCATCCCCACCGTAGTTTTTATCTTCTAACATGGGTTTTCTGCATTACTAAATCTTGTGTCATGTGTCATTACATTTCATGAATGTTTCTATGAATGTTTACATGCAAATTAAGTTTAGGAATTGACATAACGTGCATAAGACAAGAATAGCACATATGGTAGGTAATGCAAGGAATTGATTACTAAAGGATTAAGGTTAATTGATAAAAAGTTTTAAGGGTACTGATTCATCCCTCCCCTCTTAGTGCACACCATTGCATTATTCCAACACATGTTTTTTATGCAAGAAGGAGGGTCATTTGAGAAAGGATTGCCCAATTATCAAGTGTAAGACACCCTCTGTGAAGCTGTCTCCCTCTTCCTCTATCACTTCTTTGATTAAATCAGCTCAACATCCTCAAACGGCCATAAATGCTCCTCAAGTTGAGCCTTTCAAGGTTACCCTAGCTTCTGCCCCTACCTCTTACACTTCTCTCACACCCCATTCCCCCATGATTTCTTCCCAAGAATTAATTTATGTTGATAATTTCACTCAGCCAAACGGCTTCCAAACTGTTACTAAAAAAGAAGATGAAAAGACAAAAAATAGGCTATTATCTCTTCTGCTTGCTCCCCTTGGTCGGCCTCTTCTACACCTTCTCCTATGGGTACCCCTAACAATACTCCTCTCCTTGAATCCCGAAGCTGCACCCCCTCAAGGTTCATTATGCGACAATCTAGAAATTGATCAGACTCAAGACCTCCATCCAAAATCCTTTAAAGAGCTGGATGATGACTGCATCTTTGAGGTCATGTCCGCTAACTCCAACCATACCTAGCTCTCAATTCCCAACAAAAATCTATCCATGGCTAGTAAATTGTGTGATGTATCCAACTCTGTTGTCGATATGGAGGTAGTGGTACCGCCATTGTTTGACGAAGAAGATTTTGATAGCAGAATTGATATCCCAAAATCTAAAAGAAGAGGAAGGTCTCCAGGGTCTAATAATAAAAGCACCTCTAGTAATATAACTGGAGATTTTTCCTCTGCTCTTATTGCTCCTACTAGTGGGTCTATGGACTTTATGTGCTCCCCTCCCCCAACTAGTTCATTATGAACTACATCTCTTGGAACATTAGGGGTCTTGAATCCCTTGAGAGGAAGAGTATTGTTAAATGTTTTTTAGATTCTACTAACTCCACAGATATTCTAATGTTACAAGAACTAAAAAATATTGGTTTTATGCTTGATGCTAATTTAAACTTTATTTGGAAAGAGGTTATTAAAGTGTATTCTTTCCACCCTAGAGGCAGGGGTGGGGTCAGACTGTTGGTTAATCCTAAATAGGCTAATGCTATTACAGGTAAGGGTGTGTCCCCCTATAATAGGGCTGCCTAGATTACTTTAAACATCAATGGTTTCACCTTTGGAGCATGTTCTATCTATGATTCCAATGATTACAAGGGGCAATCAGATTTATGGTCTTGGTTGAACTCCCTTCTAAGTATACCTTGGCTCTTTGGGGGAGATTTCAACATTGTTGAATCCCAGGAGGAAAAAGTTGGTGGCCTCCCCTTCTCCTTGAAAGACTTGGAAAAGGTTCAATGGAATAGGATAAAAAACAATAAACAACTTTTTGATCCCTTAACTAGGAATAAATATACTAGTCATGGCCTTTGGCATACCTGGTGCAACTTTCAACAAGGCCATTCTAGAATTTATGCCAGAATGTATAGGTTCTATTCTAACAAGAACTTCTTTTCTTTTATCCCTAATAAATAGGGAAATATGGTTACTGTAACTCCTACCACCCTCTATGACCATAACCCTATCTCTGTCTTTGTTAGACTTAATAACTCCTTGTGTTGAAGAAGGATAGTAATCCAAAATTCATTCTTAATACTACTCTGCTTTAGGATGATGATACCCTCTCTGCTTATACTAACCTTATTATAATAATCAACAAGAACCATCCTCCCTCACTCTCCTATATTGATTTGTGGAATCACAACATCCTTGCTTGGCAAGCCCTGCTTCAAACTATTGGGCAAAAGAAGGCCAAATACTTTAGATACACTTAAAAAATACTCTCTTCCAACTTGCACTCTGCTGAATTGGATATCCAATCCAATCCTTCTGACTGTAACTTTATTTCTCATGTTTCTAAGGCTAGGACTGCCCTTAGACAACATCAACAGTTTAAAGTTAGAGGAGCCAGAATCAGGTCTTGTTCTCATTGGCTCCAATATGGAGATAGAGGCTCTAAATTATTCTTTAACCTCCTCAAACAAAAGCATTCCAATAAAAATATTGACAGGATTGTTGTTGACAACATTGAAATTGATAATGTTGATAATATTAAAGTGGCTTTTGCTACTTGCTAAAAAAATCTTTTTACTTCTGAAGATATTGAGGAGGCCAAATCCCTTAGAGATACTTATAGGGCCCTCATCCCCAATAGAATCTCCAACCAAGGTTTTACCCTTCTTAGTAATGACATTTCTATTGAGGAAATTAAAAAGGATATTGTGTGTGTGATTTTTACACCTTCACGAGATTAGTTTATTTCATTCAATTATATGGAGAAATATCAACAAATTAAGCTAAGAATTGAAAGGAAATCATTAATCATCCCATGGATCTCTATCTAAGCATGCTAATAGAAATATCTCAGCTTAAATATATACTACTGGCAGTCCTAGAATGAAAAATTGATTATGATAAAGCCTATCTTGCTCACAATTCTCTCAAATATGCTCTCAAATTCACTCAAAATGCTCTCAATTATCACTATTTGCAATGAAAATGCTCTAAACTCTCAAACAAATTGCCTATAGTGTAGATGCAATGCATTCGAATGTCTAGGAGATATTATTCTTGAAAAATTCTCTCTATTTATAGGATTTTCCCAAGTGTAGAGGTGGAGTTAATTGATCATGACTTAACCTTGGTTAGTGATAAGCTTTGAAACGGTTTCAAATGAGGGGACAATTTAAAGATTGTCTCAAAGGTTGGGACAAGATGAGTGGAGGAAATTGAAAAGATTAAATGAGTGGTTGAGATTGAAAATTTGGAGTGATCTATGTGCTTTGCCTTCTCAATTCTCATTAGTTCCTCAAATTCATGTTGAAAGATAATAGGATTTAATTAATTCAATCAATTAATTAAATTATCCATGTAGGGGAATAGGTTGTATTTGATTTTTTATTTAAACTATATAGTTAATTGTTCAAAACCAATTATATAGTTTGATTAATCCCTTTAGGCTTATATTTAATTATTTAATGTCATTGTTAGTTGATCCTTTGATTAAATTTGATTTGTCCCAATTTGATTTAATAAATGTCCATTTGAATTGATTTAGTCCATTTTTTGATTTAGAGCAATTTGATGTAGATTTGATTGATTAGGAAACACCTGACCATTTTTAGGTGTCTACAAATGCTCCTCTTTGAATTGATGTGTGAAGCACATTGAGTCAAATAAAATTTGATGTCCTAATTGCTGATTGATACTTGATTGATTGATGCGGAACCTGATTTGAAACTCTAATGCAAAGATTGATGTGATGCCCTGATGCAAAACTGATTTGAACATAAACTGATTGAAAGGCACAAAATGCCCCACTGATGATAGTTTGAAATTTTAATGCCCCAGATTTTGATTGATGTTTGATGGAAAATATGATGCAGAATCATAATTTGATCACATGATGATGCCCCCTCAGAAATGAAAAAAAAATTGATGCCTTGAAGCAAAAGATGAGGAAATTGATGAAGAATAGATCATATATGTTTTCATTTCTAAAAAAAAATGATGATCCAGTTAAAAAATGCCCCAGTCATGAGAGAATTTGATAATTGATAAAATGGTATTGATGTGTTGATGATGATTGGACATCACTTGATGTCAGTCAGAATCACTTGGTTGATTTTGTATTGACATTAATCAGATATGATAAGTAGGTTGATGGATTGATTGGATAAACTGATAATTCGCTCTCAAGATCTAGAGAGACAAACAAATGGATTGATTTTCCTTCCTCAATATCTAGAGTTAGGAAATTTGATGCACTCAAGATGAGCAAATGGATGATAGGATAAATGATTGACTTGAAATGATCAATTGGATGATTTGACTGATTGATATTTGATTTGATTGGATTTGATGGGAAGATTAATGGTGGGAGGCTAATAGATAGGGTCATTTGATATGACTAAGGTGCAGATGTAGGTACAAGTAATGAAGAGAATTAGGTTTCCCCTAGTTGATTAGATGGTGAGGTTGCCCCTAGGTGAGAAGATGTATATTGATGATATCCTTGATGTAGCATTGATCAATTTGATGAGTCAGACATTTGATGATGTAATTTGGTTATGGAATCTGATGATATAATCATGATTAAATTTCACCCCCTTGATTAAGGAAAATCCCATAACAACTATAATGCAATATTAATCTATATGAATGCCATACAATGCCACTAACTGTCACTTTTCTTGCAAATGAAATACAAAAGGAGATATAGTTTCATCATTGAGATTTTTTGGAGGTTGAAAAGGTACAACCCTAACTAGTTAGATTTACAAACCATGAGGATATGAATTCCTCCTTTCGGATTTTAAAATAGTCGATACAAGTGTTATTGGTTCGACTATGAGAGTATGAATATCACTTTCGTTGGATTCAATGTTGCAAGTGGATATCGACATTAAGATATGGAAGATCTAAATGACCAAGGTATCCTTTTGCGTAAACAGACAGATATTGAATCCCTTCCATATGCATAATGTCCTTGATGACTCTTTAATGGCCATGTCTTTAGACAAAGTTGCATATTTCAATGAATCAATCATAAAACAATCACACAAAAATCAAGAAAAATGACACGCTTACATCATTGATGATCTAGTTGAACATTATTGATTGGCTAGAAAGACATGACTTGAAAATTTAATACCTCATCAAAACCTTAGTGCCATTGTTGTATCCATATTTCAAATAGAATTCCATCCATTTTGATCTATTAGGGTTTGTCAAATTTTAATCCTGATAATAAGGTCATAAGGTTCAAGGATCAAGTTTCGAGATCAAATGTTTGGTTGAACAATGATATAGATCAAAGGTTCAAAATTCTATCTGTTGGAGTTTAAAGTCTCAGGTTGTGTGAATTGGTGTCTTCTTTGCTGAAATCCATTGCTCTTGGATTAATGCCCCTAGTTGAAAACAAATGTGTTGTTCTTGGGCAAACTTCCAAAATATGACAAAATCTTAGTTTATGCAAGATGTAGCTTAGAGACTTTATGCAAAAAAATTAAATTTTTTTTAATTTTTTTAATGTTTTTGGATTTTTTAGATTTTTTTTGAATTTTTAGAGATTTTTTTTTTCAATTTTTATAAATTACCATCTCTCAAACAAGATCACATTGGTTTGTCCCCAATGTCTAGAAAGGTATAGGACATGACAAACGAATGAGCAAGCTGATGGATTTAGGAATGAAAAGCAATGATGGATGAAGCATGTGTAGTGAATGTGACCCGTAGGACCATCTCCTCAAGAATACCCAAGCTAAGGAAAAATGATATAGCAATGTGAAGTAGGTTTTGGATAAGCAATGAAAGCCAATGATGCAGTGCTAGATAGCATATAGGGTAATGAATTGATGTCCTGAAAGTGGGTAGTCCAAAAGAGTGGACATGTCAAGAGGTTTTTGATAACAAATTTTTTACTTTACATCCTTCATTTCCGATCAAAACCAATGGATCAATTTGGGTAAGATGTGGATAAGATAGCACGATCAGGATAAAGGGGTGATGGAGGCTGAGGGGATGGTTTTGGGATTATGGAATGACTGCTTAGGAATAATGAAGGTGGATTGGGGCGAAGCAAGATCATGATAGGGTAGCATGGATGCAACAAGAAAATAAGCTGATGGAAAGGATAACAGTGTCAAGATACTTGATGCTCATGGATGTGTTCAACCTTATCAAGAACAAAGGAAAAAGAGGGAATATGGACGCAAGTGAGATAAATGATAGGAAGATGGAGGATAGCATGGATGCAACTTGCCCCCAAGTGTAGAGTGCAAGAGGAAGGAATTACACATGATGCCTGTTTGTCAGGTTTTCATCATGGTACTTGCCCAAGGTGCCACAAGAAGTGGTTTTCACCATAGGATAGATTTTTTTCTCTTTACTTTTGCTAGCAAGGTGCCTGTTTACCAGATTTTCACCAAGGCACTGTTTTTTTATTCTATTTTTTTTTTCCATTTTTTTTCAATTTTTTTTAAAAATATTTCTCCAACATTTGGCTCTTTGGATAATGATCCTTTGAAAGATATGTAATAATAAATAATGGCTATGGCTAGGATGCTCAAATATATTGATAAGGTGATGAAAAAGGATAGATGTTGAGGGTAAAGGTAGATGGTGGTTAAGGTTTTATGTCATAAATTGGATAGGAGGGATGGAAGGATGGAAAATAGATGTTGGATAATGGATAGGAGGATCAGAAGAAGGTATGTTGTAGATGGAAATGTTGGAAAGATAAACTTTGACACACACTATGAAGGGTGGTGGAATGATGGAGGAATAATGGATGAAGAAGGTGAGGATGTATCTAAGGTGGTGGAATTTGGGATATAGGAATCCAAAGTAGACTTGGAACGTGGAAAATGTTTGGAAGGAGATGGAATAAAAGCCTTTGGAAGCTTGAATGTCAACTTTGATTTTTCTTTTGTGTGCAATTCTTTCAAAAGTGACTTGGGAATCCACATAGTCTTTGATTTTTCTTTCTTTTGTGATGCTTTTGAATGCATTTCTTTAATGAGGATTTAGGAACCCACATTTTCTTTGATTTTTATTTTTTCTTGGTGGACCTTTGTGGCCTTTTGGATATTTCCTTTTGTTTTTAAATCACATGTCGATTAGATGGGATATGGTGATCATTATATATATGTGGATTCTTGAAATTTTTCTTTTTATGTTGCACATCCAAATTTCTTCCAAAAGACCTGGGAATTTTGGATAAATAACAATTATATGGAGGGTTCATATGGATGGGTGTTTGGATATTCTTCAAGTACGTGTGCCTTCATTGATCTTGATATGTGATAGGGTAAGTGGATGGAGAACTAGAAATGGTAGGCGTGGTTGATGGAGGGATATATGGACCTAATATGGATGGAAGGTATGGATGCTTTAGCTTTGGGATATATGGAACAAGGATGGATTTGGAGGATGGTAAAGGTTGATGCTGACATTTGAAGGGAGGGACATAAGGTGTGAAAGGGATATCAATATATTTGGAGTTAGTTATATTGCAAAGGCTCTCATTTTAAAGATTTATTTTTATACCAGTAGGCTCATGAGTAGATTTCATAGGAGAAAATTTGATAGGATCAACTGAATATTGAAGGGATTTATTATCATGCAAGGGATTTGGAGGAATGATGGTTTCTTAAGGTGAATATGGAGGATCATGACAAGGAGTTGATGAGATACTTTGATCTTGACAAGGATCTTTGGATGGTGTAGAGAGGGTGCTTTGCTCTTGATTTTCAATATATTAATTGGAAATGGTGGAAGGGATATCTTGATCTTGCTGGGGAAGTGGAGAGGTATGTAGCTCTTGAGGTGGAGGGATATCTTTATCTTTCTTGGGAAGTGAAGAGGTATGTAGCTCTTGAGTTGGAGGGATATCTTCCTGGTAGAAATGAAAGGGTGAAAGGGGAT
Organism: Thuja plicata; assembly: GCA_018584345.1. NCBI lineage: Eukaryota > Viridiplantae > Streptophyta > Pinopsida > Cupressales > Cupressaceae > Thuja > Thuja plicata. Next base: position 1,324,030 of record MU225646.1, on the reverse strand, counting down.
CATCACAAGATTCTATGGATATGGTACCTTCATCAAATATGGGAGGGGATTGTATAGAATATTGATCTTGATCTTTATTGATATTTGTTTCTTTTCTCTTTGGATTATTCTCTTGACATGGAGCCACTTCTAAGGACAAGGTAGATGTTTGGATATGCGTGGGGAATGTTTGGAGGAATGATGGAGAATACTTTTGAATAGGCATTGAAGCACATGATAGCTTAGGGTCTAAGATCTTTGAAGCATGGAAATTATTTGCAGAAAGATGTAATTTAGCTTGGGTTTCTTTTAGAGGTATCCCTTGAGGATAGACATAATCAACGTGGAAAGTATCATCATTAGGCTCACTCTTTGAAAGCTTTGTGAGATGGATGAAGGATGAAAGGACTAAAGGCTATGGGAGAAACCTTGGTAGATAGAGGTTTGTATATTAGGTCTTTCTTGAGAGTGGTACTTTTCTCTTTATTCTCTTGATCACAAATAGGATGGTCATGAAATTTATCTTGATCCAAGGTAGGTTTGTTTCACTTAAATACTTCTTTTCTTGAAGAAGATGAAGATACAAATGGCCCATCATCATAAAGAAAAGGAAAAATTGATCTTAACTCAATGATGCATCCTTTTGTTTTTCCTTATTCTTCTTTAAGGTCGATGTGTCATAATTATGAGGAAGTGCAACTCCTAATTGAGCTAAATTTAAGAAATATACTTCTTTATCCCTCTTCAAAATTAAGTGCATTGTTTCCATAAACATGGGATCTTGGGATGCCTCCAATATTTCATCTTCAGTTACTTCGTCGTATTGAGTCCTATGGAGATTTTGATAATTATTCTCGACCATAGGATTGATTTGTTTCTCAAATAGATTCATCATTATAAATGTTTTTTTGAAGAATTTGATCTATTTTTTGCACTAGACATAAATAAATCCGAAAAGGGTATCCAAATATGATTTCAAAATCTTTCCAAACCCTCGAGAAATGCTTTCTGTTTGACCTTTTTTTTTTTTGTTTCTCAGCATCACTTTATTGATGTGTACGCGTGATTTTAAGCCTATGTACGCGTTACTTGGAAATATATCACGCGTGATTTTGTAGTGTGTAGGCGTTATTTCTCTGTTTGAAAGCACAATTTCACAACTTGCAGGCGTTACTTGCCAGGAAAATAAGTGTTATTTTGTCAATTGCATATGTAACTTCAAATTATAAGCACTATAAGAATTTTTGTAGGCGTTGTTTAACTTTTTGTACGCGTCATTTTGCTAGAAAAGTTGGTTTATCATAGTTTTTAAGGATTTAAAAGTATAAAGTATGTGATCAGATTTGTTGGATTCTGTTCTTGCTTGAAAATAAAGAGACACACAACACACACATCAATTTTTATTTTCTACTCTTAAAACACACGAAGTGTATGTTCTCAGATGTTTTGACGGGTCTTGCATGAGAATCTCTTCCAAGCAATTGACCTAAGGTCAATTTTGGCTTTTAAACATGGCTCTAAAAAGTTAGCTTTCTAAATAACTAGGTTGTAGTTAATGCATCCATTCTAAACCATGAAGAGTCTCTTATACCCTTATTATAAGGGCTTCCCACACACACGAAACTAGAATTTTGTGAAATCCCGAAGGACTTGTTAGGTCTGTTTAATTTTTTTTTCAAGCAATGAGTCCATGGTTTGTTCTTGCAAAGAATATTATGAGGATACTAAAAAACCCTTGTTTCATGTCTCAAAGTGCGAAATTTGGTCCTAAAACCCTAAGCGTTGAAAATAATTCTAATTATGTGTTACTTTTTGCCATTTAAGTCATGTCTTGCATGTGTCCTTTTAAAAAGATGTTTGCATTCATTAAGTTGTGAGTATCCTAACACCGTGGTCTTTTATTATTTCCCAAGTCCAAAGTCTACAAGAGTTTTTAAATTGTTATCTATCGAGCTAATGTGTTTTCATCCAACGGCTCATGCATTCCCACAATGAGAAGATGATCGCAATTTAAGCTTCAAGGAAATGCACCGTTTTTCCACCTGTCTTTGGCGGGACCAGATACATTGGAGATACAGATCAAAGGATATTCGTAGATGCTTTTTCATCTAATGGCTCATGCTTTACCTTCATACCAAAGATGCAGGTGAGTTAACTTCAAGGGATCGCACCATGGTGATGCGTGTCCTCAGTGGGCCCAAACATGAATGAAGAGTTGAAGTTAAATAAGGCATATGTTAGATCTGATCTGACGGTTGGTGTAAAGGCTTATGATGAAGACACACATATAATATCCATTAAGGGAATGTGCCATGCTGCCATGTGGTGTCTAGTGGGTCTAGCGGGGTAATCATAGATTCATTAAGTATACAACATCTCCAGAAAGATCTGACGAATGGCGTTAACCTGCAATGATAAGATGAACAAAGGATAACCTTTAAGGGATTGCGCCATTGTGATGCGTGTCCATCCAGGCAATTTGTAGACTGCGGTTAAGATAAAGCCGGTTGGGTAAAAGTATGACAGGTTAAAGAAGATCTAATAGCTGGCGCAAAGCCTCCAATGAAAGATTTGATGATGCTAACCATTAAGGCATTGCGACATGTTGCCACGTGTCCTAGGAGATCAAATTTGTGGGCCATAAAGATGTGTTAAAGACAATAAAGGTTAAGTAAGATTGGACGGATGGCGTAAAGACTAAAGGATAAAGTGATCCATCTTTAGTAATAAAGGGAATGCGCCATGGTGACGCATGTCCTAAGTGCTGGGACCCTTTGTCAGAATTAAGTAAGGTAAAAGGTTAGCATCTTCAGAAAGATCTAATGGTGCACGCAAAGCCTATGATGGAAAGAGACTAAAGGTTAAGCTTTGAGGGATTGCGATGTGTTGCCAGGTGTCCATGGAGATGAATGTTGTAAAAGTCTTGTTGTGAGCCCTCTGCTGTGAAGAAGAGATGTCAGGATCGATGGTCATAATTTAAAGCAATTATCTTAGCAATTCTGTACCGTTAACCGTGAGAGTTTGAACTTAGGTGAAGTAATGGCGAACATGTGCTTTCTATAGTAAGAATTTAATGCTCAAAAGTGATGGGATTTATATGTATTCAATCATTCAACTATTGATTATCATAATTGTCAAATTTGTGGAGAAAAAAAAAGCTACAGTGATCGCGTTTCAACTTCCAGGCTGTTTGCAAAACGGGTAAATTTCTGGTGCAAGTTTTGTCTAAATTCCAAACTCTGAAGAATTATTAGGGCTTGCAGTTACTATAATCTATCAATTTTGTTAAATCATTATATTATAAAGACTTTAAATTCAATATGACACCTAGGAGAGAGTTTAAGGGCTAAATGAATTATCAAGATAGAAATGTATGTGATGACCTACTATAACAATTAACTAGGTCAACAAATGATTTGACAAAAATCAAAGAACTAGTCCCTAAGAATCCACATTTGAAAATTGGTGAGGGTTTGTACGATCTAGGACAATGGGCTAGGGATGCTAATATAGGTATGACTGGTTTGGCTCTATTTAGAGTACTTTTCAACTAGAGAAATGCTTTTGCTCCTAATAGAAATGTATGTCAATTTGATGTGGGCAAGTTAGTAGTGCTTGGGGTTTCATGGATATTGATATGCTTATGCAAATAGAAGACAAGTATGGAAAGGTATCTAGGGCAGTCAGGGATAAGAATGGATAGATTATGGTCAATATAACTGCAGAAGAAATCAAGAAAGTATTCAAGTTGAGTGAAGAGGATACCCAAATAGATAAAATTGATTTCAAAGAATTCACAGAAGTGTATGAAGCACAAAAGGATTATCTAAGAAATGGACCATTAAAAGAATATTTCAACAAAATTGGAGATCTGATCATGGTAGGGCCAAGAACCAAGGAACCTTTCAAGTTAGCCTATTTCACCCCAAAGGCCATAGTAGTATACAGGGATTTATGTCAGATCTATGGGGATGATGAAGAGAAGGAAATTCCCATCCACTACATGTTCATGATGGTACAAATTTTGCACCCCCATTTGGCCATAATTTTTTATTTTGCTCCATATCTTGCAGATTTGATACATGAAGGATTGATAGGCATCCAGAACAAGAAGGTGAATAGACATTTAACATGGTATTCCCTGCTAATGCATATGTTTCTATACAAAGGGGCAGATTATTTTGAAAGAGAGATGGAATTGACAAAGGTCAAAGATGATTAGGAAATGCCCGTACAGCTATGGAATGTAGACATGTCATGGGAAAACAAGGAGGCAAGCTACATAAATTTTGATAGATGTTTTGCTTCTAGGATAAGGGCATTGTTGCTGAATGATGATCCCAGAATACCTTTGACACTTTTGCAATTATTGAAACCTAAAGAATATAGTCTGGAATTGAAAATAGTGCATAATTGGGGAGATGTCATTCTCTACCCAGTGTCAATGGTTTTCAAAGTTTATGGTTTTAGGGGAATCCCTTATATATTACCCTACATAGTACCTATGAAGTTAGGATTGACAGAAATAATAAGACATATTGGAGGTCTGCAAGAGAAAGCCTTAACAGGAAGAGGGAAATGAACTATTTTTCCTACAATCACAACAACCCATCAGTTTATTATTACAAAGGGAGGGTGGAAACACCTAGATAAATATATGGCCCTTTACCATCTGAGTACTATAGTATCAAGATGTGTTGGCCCTAAATATTTCATTAAAGATATGTTCAAAGAAAAAACAAAATGCCTGGTGCTGAACCACCAATTCAATTTCCCTGAGGACGTAATCAAAAATGAGTTTGATCAGATAGAATAGGAGATAAAAAAGGAAAAATGGCTGGCATACAAGAAGAGCCTGGATTTTGTGCAACATTTTGACAAGTTCTATGACCCATTGAAATATTTTCAACCTTGGGCCAAAAAGATAGAATCTTTAATGGAGATTTTTGAGGATATCATGCAGACACTAAATCAGAAAAGGGCTAATATTTTACAAATAGAGCCAAAAAGGGCAAAGAAAATGAACATGATAGCTCCTACCAGGAATGTTTCCCCAAGGAAATATGTGGTTTACCAAAGAAGAGGGTATAGTACAGTCTTGCCACAAGCTAAGAAGACCCTAGATCCAAAGGGGAAGAGGCCATTAGACCCACATACTCAATCATTTCCATCCCCCAAAAGGAAAAGAATAGAAGGAGAAAAACAAAAACAATAGGAGAATGTATATTCTCCTTCCCAATATCTACATTGTATTGATGATAAAGCAGTAGCAGAACAATTTCTTCAAATGGGAGATGCTGGACAAATATTTGTCATAGCCCAAGACCTACAAGAAGGGGTGCCTGAAGTTCCAAAGCAATCTTCACTAGATCTAAGTGTTGCAGAATATGCTGGAAAGGAAATGGACCCCTTGACTCAACATGACAACAATGAATTTCTTTCTGATGAAATTTTTTTTAAGGCCAAGACATTCTTACAGTTTTTATGGAGAACCCACATAAATGAATTTAAAGAAAAGTGACAACAAAAACATAATGAGAAACCTAAAAGGAGTAAGGAAGAGATTGAAAATGAAGTCAAACAAGAAATGATATCTAAGTTTGAAAATATAACTCCTGAGGAAGGAAGGGCACTAGTCAGGAAGGAAGGAGTACTGATACTTCTAGAGTCGAATATTGCAGATGCTATTGTATTTGATGTTGTGAGAAAGGAAACAAAAAGTGTCTATGATAATGAGATAGAAGCAAGACAAGCATCCAAGGGAGTGGGATTTAGTGAATATCCTACAACCCTTGTCATGTGGCATATGAAAAAGAAAAGCCATAAGGTATCTGATGAAGATAATCAGGCTGAACAGGTAGGTAGCCTTATTGTAAGAAGAGTATCAGATACATCAAGTGTGGACGTAGCTAACCCTACTCTGCAAACTGAAAAATTGAGTTTAAAGGTGGTTGAGAAACAAGAAGAGGCATTCAAAAGCCTAAGAGAAAAATATGAGATTTTCATGAAGGCTTAAAATGATGAGAAGATTAAATCTATTTAGAAGGACAATAGAATTGCTTTCTTTGAGGGAAGATAAATCATTCAATTTGTGCCTTAGAGAATGATAACGTAGGATCCCCATCAGCCATCATCATCAAGCCCGATCATCACTTAGCCTCCTTCCCCTGCACCATAAAGCCCAACCACACTAGAGGAGTTGGAGCAAGAAAAGACAAGATTGATTGTTGAAAGAACAAAGCTGGAGAAGTCAAGGAAAGAATGGGTTGAACAGTCTATAGATTTTAGAGAAGTAGAGGCATGGGGGAAACAAAAATCTATAGACAATATACACAACACCCCCATGCATTGTACCCATGAACTAGTTCCCACTGCAATTTATTCACAAGGGAAGAAAATTGTCAGCATGCTGAATGAATACAATGCAGATAAAGACAATTTGTATCAAATGGTGAATAGATGGAAAGGAAAGAGAGGAGAATTGATATTCTTCCACACCACTTGCAAGAAAGAGAATAATGTTGACACTATCTTAACTAGCACTCATAAATGTGTCAAATTTCTCATGGGCATGGATATAAGAAGGAGCATTTTCATAAGGTAATGGCCTTAAGAAAGGAATATTCAAAGGACCGGTATGAAATGTTTCCAAATATTTTCAAGAAAAATGGAGATATAAAAGATGAAGCATTATGGCATCGACAGATGAATGAAGCATTGGTAGTTAGAACCAATAGCATAATTACCCTGGAGAGTACACTGGTTTTTGTTCAAACCGTTGAGATAGTTGGTAAGGCCAGAGCATTTTTTGCATTTTCATCACAAGAAATTAAAAAGGAAAATGCCACTTGGAGGGAAATTAACAGCAGAAAGGATGAGGTCCTTAGTTTCAACTGGCTGAGTGATGAGGTGTATACCTCTTGGAAGGAAAAGTACACAATAGTTTATCTAGGAGAAGGTGACGACATGCAGGTGGATGATGAGGCCTAAAAGATTGGATGATACATGTAAAATGAAGATCCTACATCACCAATATCAAGCACAAAAGACTCTAGATGGCTCATGCTGAACAACTTTGAAGCAGTTGCAAGTACCAAGCGGACAAGAGACAAAATTTGTCAAATATCTACTGTAAAAAGAGTGGTTATCACTCCATTAGCTATTTTTTCTTTTTAGTGATTCATTGATTTTGTCCTTATTCCAAATGACCCGAAGCTTGTTGCAATCCTATTCTATAAAAGGATTCCCAAGATCATTGGAAAGGGCTGGAAATTTTTTTATTGTAAACAATTTGTAAAGTTTTCAGTCAAGAGGGGAAATATAGTATAATTTGTACTAGATAGTGTAAGAAGTCAAAAATAAAGTTGAGAGATCTTTTGCAGGTTATTGAAGAGGTTATCTCTGAATATTTTTGTATACTAAAATAAGATTTTATGAATTTAATACAAAGATCTGGATTCCAATCTCTCCTGTGTTATGTGTCATCTAAGTAATGAATTTTCTGATTCATTAGCATAGTTTTCTCTATGTTTATATACTTATTTGAGAGTTCTGATCCAGGATCAGATTAAATTAGGATTTGATTAATGCATAGATTCATCTAACACATGTTAGGATTCTATTAGTAGTAGGGGTTTTGGGATAATTGTATCATGATTTGAAATCTTTGGTGATTATTAATTTTAGTATACTGTATCTGAGTCAGAATATAGCCCAATGGATAAAGCATTGATATGAAGCTGATAAGTTTTGTTTTATTGCATATCTAGTTTCACATTGGCTGTGTTTTCCTATAAGCAAACATTTAAAATCCTTTAAGTCTACATTTGTGTAAGTTTGTTACAAATTTCTATCTCATGCTCCATTTCATGGTTGATGTTCAATGGGTAATTAGCCAATTATCTAGTATCTCCCGGTTATGTTGAGTCATTGTGAGATTAC
>MU225646.1:1302732-1316060 GCA_018584345.1 Thuja plicata | reverse complement strand
AATTATCTAGTATCTCCCGGTTATGTTGAGTCATTGTGAGATTACTACTTGATAGTACCAAATTAGATATATTAATAGGTATTACAGGGTATCCCCCCCTTGGTGTAGCAGGACCTAAAGAGTAGAAGTATTAAGAGAGTGCTTGTTAGTTGGCCCTTTTATTACATGAACAAATATTTGGAGGTGGCTCCTCTATAAAACAATCATAAAAGGGAAGAGGTTATTATTGTTTTCATCACAACATAAAAATAAACCAACAAAATGGTGACTCTACTGGGGATTAGTCTTTCATTGCAATAAGAAAGTACAGTTTCTCAAGTTGAGCTGGACTCCTGGCCTACTTACTTATCAATACTAGTCGGTTGACCATTGTACTACAGAGTGTTATCTTTGCATATCCTAGTGATCTGTATTACCATTGAAAATTTGTCAGGATAGGTGCTTAGAATTTGTTTTTATCTGTAACCCGTGAAAACTTTCCATACCAAATTTGTTACTCAAGTTAGTGTGTATTTTTCTAGATATTTGTTGGGTGGAGACATGAAGAAATCTCTGCATTAGTGCTGAGTTACAATTAATCTGATACACTACTGTCTAGCCATGAGTTACAAAAATAACAGATCCAGGATGAACAGTCTTTCTGAGAATGAATTGGAAAGTGAGATTCCATCCACTTCTAGAGCTGGGAAATCAGTGAACAAAAATGCTACTGGAGTTACTCCCTAATCCTAGAGGCAGAGAAGGAACACAAGAATGGATACTCCCATTCCTCCTAATCATGAAGAAGAAAATGTAGAAGTTGAACAAGAAACACAACCAGGATTAGGAGTCTATGGGGAGTATTATTCTCAGAGTGAAAGGGTTGATGGTGTTCCTAGATATACCAGAAAGGTGGTTTGCGGTAAGTCTTAGGGACATGAGACAAGGTCCAGATCCAAGAGTAGAGGTGAAGAGAATAGGAATGCTCCAAGTGATCCGAGCTCTCCCTCATCTGAAAGACCACATGCCCATCATTAGAGAAGAGAGAGAACCATCATGGAAGAAAATTCAGAGTCTGACATAACTCTTGTGGATTCTAAAGAGATTTTTGAAGAGGTGGGTGAGTTGGAAAGGAAGATCCGAGAGAAAATTGCCTTGAGACAAAAAAGAGAAAGAGAAAAGGAGGAAAGAATCAAACATGCTCAGATTCAATCTAACCAGTTGAAAAGGAAATTGTGAGATTTGGAGGCAATGAATGCTACTGTTATTCCTGAGAAACTTGAATATGAACCTGTTGTTCAACAGTTGTATGACATACCAAAACCCAAGGACAAAGGTAAACAAAAGGTAGCATCTATTGAAATAAAGGAGCCGGTGAGCAAAGGGAGTATGATGGATCCCATGATGAAGCTGGATACTGAGTTGGAGAGAGCCAAAAGAGAGAGGGAGATAATAGCCAAGGAATTAGAGAAGGCTAAATTGGAAGCCTCTACTCTTGAAATGAAGAAGAAAATTGAATTTCTCAGAAAAACCTCTGGTTCTCATTTTGCTGGTGCTAGCCCTAAATTGTCTCTAAATTCAGGAATGAATTTACCACCACCTGTTGATTCTAGAAATGCTACCACTTCAAGTACTCAAGGTAACATTTCATCTCAAAAAACTCTTGTCTATACTGAAAGGTACAAGCAATTTATTTTCCTTGGCATTCTTGGTTATCCAAATGAAATTCCTAAAAAGATTAGGGACAAACTTCCTAAATTTGCTGGGAATAATGTTATAACATGTGAAGAACATCTGAAACATTTTATGGATATGGTTGATGACTATGAAATTGCACATGATGATGTTATGATGAAATTATTTGTGCAATCATTAATTGAGGATGCTAGGGACCGGTTTAGAGGATTGCCCCACGAATGTATTGGGTCCATGGATGAGATGAAGGAATGTTTCAGGGACTAATATGCGGACAAGACTAATGAAGGGTTCATGCTGAATGAGTTCGACAACATAAAGAAGAACCCAAATGAAGAGGTGGTGGAATTCAATATCATATTTCAAAGGGAAATGCACAAGTTGCTACAGGTGATGAGACTAGATGACAAGGTAGTCGTGCTACCTATCTTAATTCTTTTGATGCAAAAATGGGTTATTTGTTAAGAGATAAGAACCCTAGGAATATTAGGGAAGAATATAAGGTAGCAGTCAACACTGAGACAAATTGAAGAGTTTATGGGAAAGTGGGCAGGAGAGAAGATTGGAAACCCACTAGGTATAATAAGAAAGAATCGGATAAACCCTTGAGTTCAAAACCTAAGGAGGATGATAACCTCAAATTGATTCTGAATGATCTAAAAAATTTAAATCCTAGAGAAAGTAGTCACAATAGGGTTTCAAATAATGATAAACCTTCCTATGGAAATTTCAACAGGTAGTCTAGGATGCAAAACCATCGTTATACTACTCAGTGGAAATATGGGAAACCTATTGTCCCACAGAAGAAGGATAAATTTGATGAAAGTCCTTTTGACCCCTTACACAAGACCTCTATAAATATGTGCAATGATAACCCCTGGTGTGTACCTTGTCAGTCTCCACACAATCCTAAATATTGTGTTATTGCTGCCAGAATTTCTACCACTGAAGAAAATGAAGAATATGAAGAGGAAGAATATGATGACAGTGGTTGTGCTATGACTTCCTCACTTGTAAATGATGAAACATATTATCAGCCTGATGATTTTGACATATAGGATTGGGAGATTGATAATATGAGATGTAATGCTGAAGGATGTGATGAGACCCCTGTTCTGAGAAGGCCATCTGATGAAGAAATAACTGAGATCACAACAAATATGGTTGCACAAGCAAGGGGTAATTATGTTTTAAGAAATAGAGTAGTTGGAAATATAGATGGGAAACCTACTGGTATCTTTATCAAGGATACCCCAAATAGTACCAAAAGGCCATAAGAAAAAGAGAAACAAGTTGAAGGTACTAATAAGGTTTTAATTAAGAAGGGAAACAAACCTACTGGCCCAAATATGTATAAAAAAAGATGAAAAAACTAGAGAGTTCCATACCTCATCCCAAAAAGGAGGACAAACCACATAGGGGAAATGAAGCTAAACTGGCTGCTCAAGAAGAAGATGTGGATTGCACAAATTAGAAATTAGATATTTCTGATATGACATACACCCTTGTGGATATGGGGCAAATTTTGTCTGAGATAACTGTTAAGGTGCCTCTATTACAAATGATGAGGATAGGAGAGCATAAGGAAAAGACTCTGAAATGGGTGAAGAGTGTTAGCTCCACTAAAACTATGGTACCAGAGAAAAACAAGACAGTGTCAAACACTAAGGATAAATCATCAAAGGAATCTAATGAGCTTGTATCAAAGATTCCTCAAATTTACTTAGATACCAATATTGTTAGCACTACTGCAGAAACTATTCATCCCTTTTTCCTGACATTATTAATAAATGGAAAAATGCTAAAAAGCTGCATGATTGACTCTGGGGCATCTAACACTGTTATGCCTGTAAAAGTCATGAGATCTATGGGATTGAAAGTAGACACTCCACATGGGAGATGCCAAGCTATGGATTCCATAGAAGTTCCTGTCATAGGCACTATTAAGGCTTTGCCTTATAAATTGGCAGCTTTCCCAGACAAAGTGCTAACAATGAGTGTGTTAGTTGTAGACATTCCCCCCCAATATGGAATGTTATTGTCAAGAAAATGGAGTGCATCTATGGGGGAAGCATTCAATGTGATTTATCATTTACCACTTTCAACATCAATGGTGAGAACATCAAAGTATCAAGGGAAACTAGAACTCCTCATATGATTGAGGAACAAGATGATAACAATATGAATTGTTTCTTGGATACTGAGATGGGGTTGTTTCAAGTGAAGGAAAGTCAAGCTGCAAGAAGATCACAACCTACATTATTGTCAGAAGATGTAAGTAATTTATCTAAACAAACTAAGTTATGGATAATGTATTTTGATGGTGCCAGTTCTATGGAGGGGGATGGTGCTGGAGTTTTGTTGATATCTCCCTCTGGAAAAACCTTCAAATTTTCCTTTTCTCTATAGTTTTCTTGTACACATAATGTGGCAGAATATGAGGCTCTATTGATAGGTCTGAGATTAGCTGCAAGAAATGGAATCAAATGCATCAGAGTTATTGGAGACTCTAATGGTATCTCAGATCAAGTCCAAATATGCATCAAAGAACCATAGATTGAAGCAGTACCGAAATGCAGTATGGGATGAGTTAGAAAGTTTTGATGCATTTGGTATTGACTGGATGGATAGGAGCCAAAACAGAATGACAGATTTTTTAGCTAACATTGCTTTAAGGCCAGAAGACATTACTTTTTCTAGAATTTCTGAAATAGAAGTTCAGACTAGGCCTTTAATACTAGACAATGTGGATAGGTGACAAGTGTTTGATGATGATGTAGATATTATGAGATTCTTGTATTGTGAGGCAGGTCTTGACAACAAAGATATAGATTTCACAAAGTATGTGAAAAACATTGATGGAAAGGATACTATCTTGGGGAAGGAAATATTGCATCTAAAGTCAAATAAAGTCCCAAAGGGACTAGTTGTTTTGGAGAGGGCCTTTGATAGTAAGGATAGACCATACTTTGATACATGTGTAAATAGATCTAAAGATTTTGAGGAAGTTAATGTGGGAACAAAAGAAGTTCCTAAGAACTTATTTATTGGTAAGAAAATGTCACCCAAAGTGAAGAAGGATCTAAATAATCTTTTAAGGAAATACAAAAAAGTCTGTTCTTGGTCATATGATGACCTAAAGGCATATAATGAGGAACTATTTCAGCATGAAATTCCATTGAAAGAAGATGCCAAGCCCTTTAGGCAAAAGCAAAGACCCATAAATCCGACCCTTAGGCCTAAGATGGAATAAGAATTGAAAAGAAAGATGCTAGGATAATCAAAACCATTAGGCATTCTTCCTGGGTTCCAATCTAGTCCCTATCAGAAAGAAGAATGGGGATATCAGGCTGTGTGTGGATTTCAAAAATTTGAACATATCTTCCTGTAAAGTGATGGAAAGGGGTAAGGATAATATAAGGTAATAAGGTAAGGGGGTTGATTTATTAATTGTTATTTGTGTTGATTTCCTTAACCCTAATTTACACTTAATTGAATTGTATTGATTGTGTATTGAAATTGTGATTAGGGAGAAGATAAGATGCTCCTTTTCTATCCTCAAATGCACAAATGGAAGATCCAAGTTGATCAACCAAAAAGAAGGGTTAATGCACAAATGAATCAACTATTCGGAAAGAGAACAAAGAAGGGGATCTTAAATTTTGTTAATTGATTAAATGAATATTTTTAATTATAGTAATTGAAAAGGATAGGAAGAAGAACCAACCTTACAAAATTGTAGATCAAAGAATGTTGTTTTCTGAGGTCTATAGACTGTTTCTAGAAAAGATGATAGATGATCCCCAACTGGAACGCAAAGATGAACAAAACCCAGAAATATTTTCTTGATCCGATGTCATCTTATGAAAAAGGTTAAGATTGACCCACAAATGTCAACCCTAATCCAATAATGTTGACCATGACCTGCAAAGGTCTGACAGAGAATCTGTTCATGCCATCTGAAAGAAAGCCAAAAAGGGTATCCAGATCTGTGTCCAAATCCGTAGTCGTGAACCTGTACCTGCAAGAAAAGAGGATTATTTGTTGTGGGGGAAGGGTTTGACTTAGTCAAACCCAAATATAGGAATTAACCTTGAAATCAATAAAGTATAGAATGCTAGCAAGTAGTAGAATTGAATCTAACAATGAAGCTATGATATTCAATAGATATGAAATTATAATTCAAATGTAAGCAAATATGTAAGTATGAAAGCATGGGCTTTAGGAACCATAAAACTCCATGATTGTATGCTTGAAATCCAATTTGAAGAAGTAATGAAAGATTCTTGAGGAGGCACAAAGGATCTTGAAGGAAGATCACACCACCATGATGGCTAGATCTAGGGTTTGAATGATGAATCTTGAATGTTTGAACCTAATCCCTTCAAAGGCTTGGAAGCTTGAATCCTTGATCTTCAATGGATAACTTGAATGCTTGAGAGGAGGCCTTGAACACTTGAGAGGAGGCCTTGAACACCTTGAAAGCTTGGAAACATGTAGAACAATGGATGCTTGAACTTTTTTGCTTCTTGACAAAATCTTGATTAGAGCTTTTTGCACTTGGAAGACTTAGAGAAAATGAGAGAGAGGCTTCCTTTTATATGAAATTAGGGCACAATCTTCTAAGGAGGTTGACATATGATAATTAAATTCCCATTAAAGCTTTTACCCCTAGGAGAGGACCTATATTAAATATAATTTAGGAATCACCACTTCGGAACCTGAAACAACCTTCCCCAGAAGCGGGAAAATTGAATTTTGGATGACCCTCGATAGCCGACAGGCTTCCAGATTTTGAAGGGGGATGCTCATCAGGGTTGAGGTCAACCTTGACCCAGGGGCCAGAACCACTAGAAAATATGCTAGGTGGGGTAGAAGGTGCTTGGAGAGTCCCAATCAGGATCCTAAACAAGCATTGAAGCAGAGGATGATGCAAAAACGAGAGGATGATATGATGGAGGTCAAAAACATCCCCTAAGGAGGGCTAAACATTCTTAACATGGAAGTGTTTCCAATTTAAGATGATACACTTCCTTAAAAGACAACTATGATCTCCCCAACATGGCGAATATGCTTTAGAGAGTCACTAGATGTGAACTTATGTCCATGATGGATGGATTCTCTCGGTATAACCAAATTATGGTCAAAGAGTCAGAGAAGTTTAAGACTGCTTTTACCACACCATGGGGAACATATGTATATGTGAGGATGCCTTTCAGTTTAATGAATGTTGGGGCTACTTTCCAGAGGGCCATGGATGTTGCATTCTCAAACTTCCTGCAAAAATTTATTAAGGTCTATCAAGATGATCTCACAACTTATTCAAAGAAAGAAGAACAACATTGTGAGCAATTAGAAAAGATTTTTGAAAGAGCCTTAGAATTTGGGATTTCTCTCAATCCCAAGAAATGCATTTTTGGAGTGACAGAAGGTAAGTTATTGGGTCACATAGTTTCAAAGGAAGGGGTTAGAACTGACACAAATAGGGTAGCTTCTATTGACAGAGTGCCCATCCCAAGAAATGTTAAGGGAATTCAATCCTTCTACGGACAGGTAAATTTTCTTAGAAGATTTGTCACTAACTTTGCTGAGAAAAGTAGACCAATTTCAAAGATGTTAAAGAAGGATGCTAAAATGGAATGGGATAGGGAGGCCACCCAATATTTTCAAGAGATTAAGCAAGCTATCAAAGATGCCCCTGTCCTGAGAACTCCTGATTATTCAAAGCCCATGAATTTTTTTTCATTTTCATCTTGCCATACTATTACTACTGTATTGTTACAGAAAAATGAAGAGGGGTTTGAGTAGCCTATTGCCTTTTTTAGAAAATCATTACAGGCTGCAGAGCTCAAGTATGATATAACTGAGAAGCATGACTATGCATTGGTGAAGGCTATGAAATCTTTTAGGTGTTATCTAATAGGTGCTATTGTAGTGGCTTATGTTCCCTCAACAATAGTTAAGGACATCTTTACTCAACAAGAGGTGTCAGGAAAAAGATGTAGATGGATAAATAGGATTCAAGAGTTTGATATAGAAATCCAAATCACTAAATTGGTTAGAGGGACGGGTTTAGCAAAATTGATGGCTAGTGCAAACTTGGATGCTAATCACATCAATACCCTCGAAGAAGAACAAAGACCTTTCATCTATAACCTTGACCATTGTGACTGGTACACTAACATTATTTATTATTTGCAAAGAATGAATTGTCCACAAGGCATGGATGACAATAAGAAAAGAACATTAAAATTGCAAGCAATCCATTTTCCCCTGATCAAAGATGAGTTATGGTGGAGGAACAATGAAGGAATTTTATTGAATTGTGTTGATAAAGAACAAGCAGACATGATCCTGCAAGAGATGCATAATGGAGTGTGTGGTGGCCATTATATGGCCAAGACTACTACACATAAGATTTTAAGAGCAGGATTTTGGTGGCCGAGTATCTTCAAGGATGCTTATCAACTGGTTAGGAAATGTGATGCTTGCCAACGTTTCTCTGGTAAGCTAAAATTCTCAGATAATGTACCCCTTACACCAGTGGAAGTTCAAGCCCCTTTTCAACAATGGGGTATTGATTTTATAGGAGATATAGCTACTAAGTCCAGCGGAGGACATTCATGGATCATTGTAGCTACATACTACTTTACTATGTGGGTGGAAGAAATTCCCACTAAGAGAGATACTAGTAAAGTGGTAATTGAATTTTTACTAAAGAACATAATTACTAGATTTGGGTTCCCAGAGAAGATAATCTCAGAGAATGCCATGTGTTTTAAATTTGAAGAGTATATCAATTTTTGTGATCAATATGGTATTCAGAAATCTTACTTTGCACCTTACCACCCACAAGGGAATGGCCAAGCTAAGTCCACTAATAATAACCTCCTCAAGATTATTAAAATAATTTTGGATACAAACAAGAAGGCCTGAGATTCAAAGTTAACATTAGTTGTCTGGGTTGATAGGGTGACATCAAAAAAGGCCATAGGATGTGCACCTTTTGATCTAGTTTATGGGATACAAGCAAGATTGCCCCAAAACAATCTGATACATATGTACAAGTTTGTTCAAACTTATGATGATGATATTGATAATGACATGCAATTGAGAATTGATGACTTGGTGGAGTTAGATGAAGCCATAAGGGAAGCTTTTGTGAAGAATGCAAAGCTTCAGTTGCAGGTGAAGAACTTGTATGATAAGAAGGCAGTCTCAAGATAGTTTTATGTGGAAGATTATGTTCTTATGTGGAATGCTAGGTTGGAAGACAAAGGAAAGCATGGAAAATTTGAACCAATTTGGATAGGACCTTATATTGTCCATGAAAGGTATGGGCAAAATTCATATTTATTAAAAGATCTTACCGGAAATATTTTAGAATTCCCGGTTCATGGATAGTTCTTGAATTTATACTTCTCCTGAAGTCTAATTATCCATGAACATTAGGGTTGTGTATATAGTGTGTTTCTATAAGTGTGTTTCTTTCTGTCTTAGTTTAGTTTGCTTTCTTGTTGTGTGAGTAGTTTTGTTTTTTGGTAGGTTGGTCTGCTCCCCCGAGATTCTGAATTCTTGTAACACCTACAGGAGGTATTCATCCCCAGAAAGAGCCACTGTTAGGTCTGTTTAACTTTTTTTTCAAGCAATGAGTCCATGGTCTATTCTTGCAAAGAATCTTACGAGGATACTAAAAAACCCTTGTTTTCATGTCTCAAAGTGTGAAATTTGGTCCTAAAACCCTAAGTGTCAAAAATAATTCTAATTCTGTGTTACTTTTTGCCACTTAAGTCATGTCTTGCATGTGTCATTTTAAAAAGATGTTCGTGTTCATTAAGTTGTGAGTATCCTAACACCGTGGTCTTTTATTATTTCCTAAGTCCAAAGTCCGCAAGATTTATTAAACTATTATCTGTCGAGATAATGTGTTTTCATCCAACGGCTCAAGCATTCTCGCGATGAGAAGATGATCGCAATTTAAGCTTCAAGGAAACGTGTCATTGTGCCACGTCTTTGGCAGGACCAAATACATTGGAGATACAGATCAAAGAATATTTATAGATGCTTTTTCATCCAACGGCTCGCGCTTCACCTTCATACCAAAGATGTAGGTGAGTTAACTTCAAGGGATCACACTGTGGTGATGCGTGTCCTCAGTGGGCCCAAACATGAACAAAGAGTTGAAGTTAAATAAGGCATATGTTAGATCTGATTTGACGATTGGCACAAAGGGTTATGATGAAGATGTACATACAATAGCCATTAAGGGAATGTGCCATGTTGCCACATGGTGTCCAGTGGGTCTAGCGGGGTAATCACAGATTCATTAAGTACACAACATCTCTGGAAAGATCTAATCGTTGGCATTAAACCACAATGATAAGATGAACAAAGGATAACCTTTAAGGGATTGCACCATTGTGACGCATGTCCATCCAGGCAAGTTGCAGACTGCAGTTAATATAAAGCCAGTTGGGTAAAAGTATGACAAGTTAAAGAAGATCTGACGGCTGGCGGAAAGCCTCCAATGAAAGATGCGATGATTTTAACCATTAAGGCATTGCGACGTGTTGCCATGTGTCCTAGGAGATCAAAGTTGTGGGCCATAAAGATGTGTTAAAGACAGTAAAGGTTAAACAATATCAAACGGATGGCATAAAGACTGAAGGATAAAATGATCAACCTTTAGTCATCAAGGGAACACGCCATGGTGACACCTGTCCTAAGTGATGGGATCCTCTATCGGCATTAAGTAAGGTAAAAGGTTAGCATCTTCAGAAAGATTTAACGGTGCATGCAAAGCCTATGATGGAAAGTGATAGAAGGTTAAGCTTTGAGGGATTGCGACGTGCTACCACGTGTCCACAGAGATGAATGTTGTAAAAGACTTACTGTGAGTCATCTGATGCAAAGAAGAGATGTCAGGATCAACGGTCATAATTCAAAGGAGTTATCTTAGCAATTCTAAACTGTTAGCCGTGAGAGTTTGAACTCAGGTGAAGTAATGGCGAATGTGTGCTTTCCACAGTAAGAATTTAATGGTCAAAAGTGACGGGATTGCTATGTATTCAATCATTCAACTCTTGATTATCATAATTGTCAAATTTGTGGAGCAAAAGAAAGCTACAGTGATCGCATTTCAACTTCCAGGTTGTTTGCAGAATGTGTAGATTTCTGCTGCAAGTTTTGTCTGAATTCCAAAATCTGAAGAATTATTAGGGCTTGCAGTTACTATATTCTGTCAAATTTGTTAAATCATTAGATTATAAAGACTTTAAATTCAAGATGCCACCTAGGAGAGAGTTCAAGGGCCACGTGAATTATCAAGATAGAAATGTATGTGATGACCTACTACAAAAATTAACTAGGTCGAAAAATGATTCAAAGAAAATCAAAGAACTTGTCCCTAAGAGTCCATGTTTGAAAAGTGAGGGTTTGTACAATCTGGGACAATGGGCTAGCGATGCTAATATAGGTATGACTGGTTTGGCTTTATTTAGAGTACTTTTTGGTCAGAGAAATGCTTTTTCTCCTAATAGCAATGTATGGAAATTTGATGTGCGCAAGTTAGTAGTGCCTGGGGTTTTCATGGATATTGATATGCTTATGAAAATAGCAGACAATTATGACAAGGTATCTAGGGTATTCAGGGATAAAAATGGATAGATCATGGTCAACATAACTGCAGAAGAAATCAGGAAAGTATTCAAGTTGAGTGAAGAGGATACCCAAATGGATAAAATTGATTTCAAAGAATTCATAGAAGTGTATGAAGCACAAAAGGATTATCTGAGAAATGGACCATTAAAAGAATATTTCAACAAAATTGGAGATCTAATCATGGTAGGGCCAAGAACCAAGGAACCTTTCAAGTTAGCCTATTTCACCCCATAGGACATAGGAGTATACGGGGCTTTATGTCAGATCTGTGGGGATGATGAAGAGAAGGAAATGCCCATCCACTACATGTTCATGATGGTACAAATTTTGCACCTCCATTTGGCCATAATTTTTTATTTTGCTCCATATATTGTAGATTTGATACATGAAGGATTGAAAGGCATCCGGAACAACAAGGTGACTAGAAATTTCACATGGTATTCCCTGCTAATGCATATGTTTCTATAAAAAGGGGCAAATTATTTTGAAAGAGAGATGAAATTGACAAAGGTCAAAGATGATGAGGAAATGCCCATACAACTGTGGAATGCAGACATGTCATGGGACAACAAGGACGCAAGCTACATAAATTTTGATAGATTTTTTTCTTCTAGCATAAGGGCATTGTTGCTGAATGATGATCCCAAAATTCCTTTGTCACTTTTTCAATTATTGAGACCTAAAGAATATAGTCCGAAATTGAAAATAGTACATAATTGCGGAGATGTCATTCTCTACCCAGTGTCAACAGTTTTTAGAGTTTATGGTTTCAGGGGAATCCCTTATATATAACTCTACAAAGTACCTGTCAAGTTAGGATTGGAAGAAATAATAAGACAGATTGGAGGTCTGCAGGAGGAAGCCTTAACAGGAAGAGGAAAATGAACTATTTTTCCTACAATCACAACAACCCATCAATTTATTATTACAAAGGGAGGGTGGAAACACCTAGGTAAATATATGGCCCCTTACCATCTAAGTAATATAGTATCAAGATGTGCTAGCCCTGAAGCTTTCATTAAAGATATATTCAAAGAAAAAAAAATACCTGGTGCTGAACCACCAATTCAATTTCCCTGAGGACATAATCAGAAATGAGTTTGATTAGATAGAACAAGAGATAAAAGAGGAAAAATGACTGGCATACAAGAAGAGCTTAGATTTTGTGCAACATTTTGACAAGTTGTATGACCCATTGAAAGATTTTCAACCTTGGGCCAAAAAGATAGAATCTTTAATGGAGATGTTTGAGGATATCATGCAGGCACTAAATCAGAAAAGGGCCAATATTTTACAAATAGAGCCAGAAAGGGAAAATGTAATGATGAGAAGGATAAATCCTACTAGGAATGTTCCCCCAGGGAAATATGTGGTTTACCAAAGAAGAGGGTATAGTACAGTCTTGCCACAAGCTAAGAAGACCCTGGATCCAAAGGGGACGAGGCCATAAGACCCACATACTCAATCATTTCCATCCCCCAAAAGGAAAATAATAGAAGGAGAACAACAAAAAAAGGAAAATGTATGTTCTCCTTCCCAATCTCCACTCTGTATTGATGAGCAAGCAGTAGCATAATAGTTGCTACAAATGGGAGATGCTGGACAAATATTTTTCACAACCCAAGAACTATAAGAAGGGGTGTCTGAAGTTACAAAGCATGCTTCACTAGATCTGACTGTTGCAGAATATGCTAGAAAGGAATTGTATGTGTTAATTTTGGCCTTGTTAATCAACCACACACTTCAACATAGTCCTTATTCACCAGGTACATACAAGACTGAATATGAGATTATTCATCTTATCTGCCTGTGTGATTCGACCTTTTTCCTTCTATCTAGACGGGGTTTTTGAAATTTCTCTCAGAATGAGAGTCTCACAACCATGGACCAATCTAAGAACAAAGGATTTATCATGATGAATGCAATACAATGCAAGATTATGCTAAGAAATGAAAGATGTGAGATAATCTAAACATGATTGCTAAATGCCATTA
>MU225646.1:1272438-1288847 GCA_018584345.1 Thuja plicata | reverse complement strand
ATTGCTTTTTCTCAATTATCTGAATATTAAATTCAATTATTGAAAATGAGGATATTTATTTAATAATTAAATATCATTTAATTCCTTTTCATGTGTCTCAGCTAAAGAGGGTGAATTTAATTTAATTGAAGTGCTAGGACTTTTTAATTAAATTAATTCAATCATAGGGTTTGTTTAACCAAATAGATATTTATGAATTAAATATGATGTATGATTAATACAGATTTAGGATTTTCTGCATTTGACACTCAGGTCGAGTAGAGTTAGTGAAAACTCAGAATTGCCTAGTACAATAGGACTTTGATGAATTAGAAGAGCGACAAATGCAACAAAATTGGTTAGGGTTGCAAGATGCCAATTTTGGGGTGTTACAGGAACTGGACCCCTTGACTCAACATGCCAGCAATGAATTTCTTTCTGATGACAATTTTGTCAAGGCCAGGGCATTCTTACAGTTTTTATGGAGAACCCACATAAATGAATTTAAAGAAAAGTGCCAAAAAAAACATAATGAGCAACCTACAAGGAGTAAGGAAGAGATTGAAAATGAAGTCAAACAAGAAATGATATCTAAGTTTGAAAATATAACTCCTGAGGAAGGAAGGGCACTAGTCAAGAAGGAAGGAGTATTGATACTTCCAGAGTGGGATATTGTAGATGCTATTATCTTTGATACTGTGAGAAAGGAAACAAAAATTGTCTATGCTAATGAGATAAAGAAAGACAAGCATCCAAGGGAGTGAGATTTAGTGAAGATCATGCAGCCCTTGTCATGTGGCATATGAAAAAGAAAATCCTTAAGGTATCTGATGAAAATAATTAGGCTGAATAGGCAGGTAGCCTTATTGTAAGAAGAGTATTAGATACATCAAGTGTGGACGCATCTAACCTTACTCTACAAACTACAAAATTGAGTTTAAAGGTGGCTAAGAAAAAAGAAGAGGAATTCAAAAGCCTAACAGAAAAATATGAGATTGTCATGAAGGCTTACAATGATGAGAAGATTAAATCTATTGAGAAGGACAATAGAATTGCTTTCCTTGAGGGAAGACAAACAATTTAATTTGTGCCTCAGAGGATGATCATGCAGGATCCCCATAAACCATCATCATGAAGCCCGATTATCACTTCTCCTCGTTCCCCTGCACCATAAAACCCAACCACACTAGAGGAGTTGGAGCAAGAAAAGGCAAGATTGATTGCTGAAAGAACAAAGCTGGAGAAGTCAAGGAAAGAATGGGTTGAATAGTCTACAAATTTTAGAGGAGCAGAGGCATGGGTGAAACAAAAATCAGCAAACAAGATACACAACACCCTCATGCATTGTACCCATGAATTAGTTCCCAGTGTAATTTATTCACAAGGGAAGAAAATTGTCAGCATGCTAAATGAATACAATGCAGATAAAGACAATTTGGATCAAATGGTGAATAGATGGAAAGGAAAGAGAGGAGAATTGAAATTCTTCCACACCACTTGCAAGAAAGAGAATAATGTTGACATTGTCTTAATTGGCACTCATAAATGTGTCAAATTACTCATGGACATGGATATATGAAGGGGATATATGGAGAGTACACTACTTTTTGTTCAAACCGTTGAGATAGTTGGTAAGGCCAGAGCATTTTTTGCATTTTTGTCACAAGAAATTGAAAAGGGAAATGCCACTTGGAGGGAAATTAACAGCAGAAAGGATGAGGTCCTTAGTTTCAACTGGCTGAGTGATGAGGTGTATACCTCTTGGAAGGACAAGTACACAATAGTTGATCCAAGAGAAGGTGATGACATGCAGGTGGATGATGAAGCCTAACAGATTGGATGATACAGGTAAAATGAAGATCCTACATCACCAATATAAAGCACAACAGACTCCATATGGCTCTCCGAACAAATTTGAAGTAGTTGCAAGCACCAAGCGGTCAAGAGACAAAATTTGTCAAATATCTATTGTAACAAGAGTGGTTATCACTCCATTATCTATTTGTCTTTTTAGCGAGTCATTGATTTTGTCCTTATTCCAAATGATCTGAAGCTTGTTGCAATCCTATTCTATAAAAGGATTCTCAAGATCATTGGAAAGGGCTGGATAAATTTGCATTGTAAATAATTTGTAAAGTTTTCAGTCAAGAGGGGAAAGGTAGTATAATTTGTACTAGACAGTGTAAGAAGTCAAAAATAAAGTTGAGAGATCTTTTGCAAGTTATTGAAGAGGTTATCTCTGAATATTTTTGTATACTCAAACAAGATTTTCTGAATTTAATACAAAGATCTGGATTCCAATCTCTCTTGTGTTATGTGTCATCTGAGTTATGAATTTTCTTATTCATTAGCATATTTTTCTCTGTGTTTATATACTTATTTGAGAGTTCTGATCTATGCTCCGATTAAATTAGGCTTTGATTAATGCATAGATTCATCTGACACATGTTAGGATTCTATTAGTAGTAGGGGTTTTGGGATAATTGTATCATGATTTGAAATCTTTGGTGATTATTAATTTCAGTATACTATGTCTCAGTCAGAATATAGCCCAATGGATAAAGCACTGATATGAAGCTGATAAGTTTTGTTTTATTGCATATCTAGTTGCATATTGGCTGTGTTTTCCTATAAGCAAACATTTAAAATCCATTAAGTCTACATTTGTGTAAGTTTGTTACAAATTTCTATCTCATGCTCCATTTCATGGTTGATGTTCAATGGGTAATTATCCAATTATCTAGTATCTCCCAGTTATGTTGAGTCATTGTGAGATTACTGCTTGATAGTACCAAATTAGATATATCAATAGGTATTACAGGGTATCCCCCCCTTGGTGTAGCAGGACCTAAAGAGTAGAAGTATTAAGAGTGTGCTTGTTAGTTGGTCCTTTTCTTGCATGAACAAATATTTCGAGGTGGCTCCTCTATAAAACAATCATAAAAGGGAAGAGGTTATTGTTGTTTTCATCACAACATAAAAAGAAACCAATAAGACTACTAGAGGAAGTGAAGATTCTCAACACAACTTAGTCACTTCAACCCTTTGGGGATGAGTGCATTTGATTATAGTGGGTTTGATAGCATCACAGCTTAAGTGATTGTCTCCCACTTTGGTCATTCCCTCTCAATGCCTTCGTAAATAAATTCTCAGGAGGCAGGCCCTCTATGTATCTAGCATGTTCATGAAAAGCAATAAATTGAATTTTGTCAAGTAAGTTTGGGAGTTTGATTCACTCAAAAAGTGAAGAGCATATCTCTATTACTTTCCTTAATTCAAAACACTTCAATCACTCTTGTTCATTTTTAACCTCTTGACAAGGAGGTTTTTAATAAATTAAAATGTGTGGTTCAATTTCTCCCTTTCTTTCTACCACCCAAATGCAATGCTTTTGGCTTTTTGATCAACTTCAAAAAGTTGAGAGCATATACCTAATTTCTTATTTGGAATGGACAATAATAGGATGGCCCTATTAAACTAGATACAAATGAACATGCCATAATCTAAGAAAAACAAGCTTATTAAGTGAAATACCTCATTTCGAAGCTAGCAAAGGCTAGGGACATTTTTGAGGTTTTTGCTTATTCACCTAGTGGCCATTGTTCCCTCTCCATCTCCTCCAATAAGTTAGTCAACACCACAACCAAAGTGAAGAAAAACCAAAATTGAATTGACAACAAATTTAAGATGCTTATCAAATTTTGCAAAATCAAAGCTTAAGGACTTAAGAAATGCAATCAATTTAGAGAAGGAAATTTCTTTTTGTAAGCATTACTAATTTTAACAAAATGTTAAAATAATACCTCCTCTTCTTTTAAACTCTCCAAAATGATTGCATTAAATGTTTTGCGTTCTTGTTTGAGAGCCTTACCTCTTTGTTCTCCCTTTTGATCCTTTGTTCGGGTTTCTGAACCTTTGGATGTCTTTTCATCTGCAGAAAATCCAATAAAACAACTATGTATTCTAGATTTTTTAATCTACAACTAAAAAAACATAGAAAACTATAAGCATCATTTAACAGCTTGTAGGCGTTATTTTATTGTGTGTACGCATCACTTTAGAGTGTGTACACATCACTTTGCAGTGTGTACACATCACTTTACTATGTGTACGTGTCACTTTACAAACTATACGCGTCACTTAACAAATTGCACACGTCACTTTACAGACTGTACGCATCACTTAATAGATTGTACACATCACTTAACACATTGTACGCATCACTTTACATACTGTACACATCACTTTATAGTATAATAGGAATTATTTCAAGGCTCATAGGCATCGCTTTACGAGAAAAGGCATCGTTATTTAGCTGACAGGCGTTGAAAGAAGTTAGACAAGAAAATAGAAGGAGCTTGTAGGCGTGGTTTCACTATGTGTAGGCGTCATCATTTTGCTTGTAGGCATCACTTTACCTGTAATCTGCAAAATAAATACAAAATGAAGTAAAAACCTGCAAAATATCAACAAAAACAAGGATTAGAGGCCTAAAGCCCCACATTGAGCGCCATTTGTGTGTGTGATTTTTACACCTTCATGAGATTAATTTATTTCGATCAATTCTATGGAGAAATATCAACAAATTAAGCTAAGAATTGAAAGGAAATTATTAAGCATCCCATGGATCTCTATCTAAGAATACTAATAGAAAGCTCTCAACTTAAATCTCTACTAGTGACAGTTCCAGAATGAGAAATTGATTATGATAAAGCCTATCTTTCTCACAATTCTCTCAAATATGCTCTCAAATTCACTCAAAATGCTCTCAATTATCACTATTTACAATTAAAATGCTATGAACTCTCAAAAAAATTGCCTATAGTGAAGATGTAATGCATTCGAATGTCTAGGATATATTATGCTTGCAAAATACTCTTTATTTATAGGATTTTCCCAAGTATAGGGGGTGGAGTTAATTGATCATGATTTAAGCTTGGTTGAGTGATAAGATTTCAAATGGTTTCAAATGAGGGGACAATTTAAATGATTGTCTCAAAGGTTGGGACAAGATGAGTGGAGAAAATTGTTAAGATTAGGCTGAAAGCTAATCTCCCAAGATCACCTGCATGCAAACCTGTCACAGAATAGAAGCAAGACAGAAGAGAAAAAGAGTGGCTATGGTGGCCAAAAATTCAGAGAGTTGAAATCCATATTGAAAAGAATAAAGCTTCTATTAACAACAATACTGAATACAATCTCAGTATAAAATGCAAAGAAGTGAATCCTTATAAAAGGAATCACGAAACCCTAAAGGTGAAAAATCCTAAAGAATTATAAAGCTGCCTAAGTATAACTTAAGCATAGAGTAAATAGACTAATAATTAAATAATTTAATTATTAGCTATACTAGACTACTCTAACACCCCCCCTTAAGTGTAACTTAGGGAGAAGCAAAACAACTAAACTACTACAGAAAGCAGGAAAGATGGGTCCTGGCAACAAGGCCTGATCAGGTACCCAAGTACAAGAAATGAACTAGATGAAGGAAACTAAGCCTTCAATCTAGGGAAAAGATGTCCCAGAGAAAGGAACAAGAATGAGCAAGAAGCATCTCCGAAGCATGAAGCTGAAAACTCTGTCAAAAGAGACTGCTGGAACCCCCACTGAAGTGCATGACCAGGTAGAGAAGATAATGTCTGAAGAGTTGATCAATTGAACCAGGAAGCAATAGAACCAACAGGTGAACCCCCCCATAATGCTGAACCGGGAGAGGTGACAGGAACACTGAAATGCAATGCCAAAAATATCTGCAGAAGAAAGAACCAGGAACACCAAAAGTGCAACAGAAGTACAAGCACAAGATAAAGGGCGATGTCATTGACACACAACATGGGCTAATATTGTGGAAGGTACGCTCACTTGACAAAGGTGGATGCACCTAAAATGGCATAATCATCATAACCCCCCATGACACTTTATAACAGAGTGCAAGTACTAAAATGATACAAGGTGCTCAAAATCCTAGAAATGCAGAAGAAGGCACTTTATCTCAGTGCGTTTATAGAAAAATAATTCAACAGTGAGAAGCATACAAGCTCAGAAGTCAGAAAGAAGAGTGAGCTAGAAAATCAGAAGAAGAGATCCCAGGACCTGGAGAACCAAGCAATCCACCAAAGTGCATAAACTGCCAAACTCGAAGGAGAGAAAACCTAGAGAAAAATCTAGAAAAAAGACCCCTACAACTGAATATTTCACTGAACCAGCTTTTTGACGATATCTGGTTTGCCAAAAATGGAGTCGGGATGAGCCAGATATGATTCCCAGAAGGCAAAAACAAACATCAGACTTTGACAGAAAAAAATGCTATCAAAATAGCAGAACCCAAAAACCCAACCTCCATCATCAGAAAGTTCTCGGAAAGAGCTTTCCGACAGTATATAGAAGTCAAAAAAAGACCCCCGGATGCTCAAGATAGAGCAAAAACTGTCCAGGAGGGTCAGAAAGGCCCTAAAAGGCAAGAAATAAGCCCCTGGGGCTAAAAAAAATTGGCCCCTGGGCGCATGGCACGCGCAGGGGCTGGGCCGAAGCCCCTAGTCATCCATATGACCGTCTGTGTGAGCAAAGGGCCCCCGGGGGCTAAACAGTCCCCCGGGCGGCGCGGGGGTGGCGGAGCTGGGGTGGAGCGGCACATGGTGCTGGCGGAGTGGCGCGCGTCGGCTGCAGAGCGGCTGGGCCGCAGACTGGGCCGCAGGGGCGGCGGAGCGGCACAGGCCGCGGAGTAGGCGGGGCGGCAAGGGAGCCACTGAGCTAGGGCCGAGCAGCGGGACCGGGAGTGCAGAGAGAGAAGCCGCCGCTGGGGCCGGCGGGGGCCGCTTCCGAAGGCGCCCGCAGCCAGAGGTGGTGGTGCAGTGGTGGCCTGGCAGCGGCGCAGTGGTGGCCCTTTTATTTAACACTGCTTGCACTTTTAAAAAATGCCAAAACACATAAAAAAATGTGTTTTTTTAAATTTTTTTTTGAAAACCGTGTCCGTACGGCCCTAGAAGGGCAAAAAATTTCTCCCCGAGGCCCCGGTGTCCAAATCGGACGTGCCTTATATGGATTCTAGGGTTTTTGGGCCTTCTGGACGCAATCGTGAGGTCGGTTTTGGTCCAAAGTGCCTCAAAAAACAAAGACCCCTAGAACCAATGAAAAAAGCTAGAGAAACCTCTGAAACCCTTTGTGCCTGGTATGCTTCAATAAAAACTGAACAGTGAGCAGCAAGCGAGCTCTGATACCATGTTAAGATTAGGCTAAAAGCTAATCTCCCAAGATCACCTGCATGCAAACCTGTCACAGAATAGAAGCAAGACAGAAGAGAAAAAGAGTGGCTATGGCGGCCAAAAAGCCAGAGAGTTGAAATCCATGTTGAAAAGAATAAAGCTTCTATTAACAACAATACTGAATACAATCTCAGTATAAAATGCAAAGAAGTGAATCCTTATAAAAGGAATCACGAAACCCTAAAGGTGAAAAACCCTAAAGAATTATAAAGCTGCCTAAGTATAACTTAAGCATAGAGTAAATAGACTAATAATTAAATAATTTAATTATTAGCTATACTAGACTACTCTAACAAAAATTTCAAAGATTAAATGAGTGGTTGAGATTGCAAATTTTGAGTGATCTATGTGCTTTGCCTTCTCAATTCTCATTGGTTCCTCAAATTCATGTTGAAAGATAATAGGATTTAATTAATTCAATCAGTTAATTAAATTAGCCATGTAGGGGAATAAGTTGGATTTGATTTTTTATTTAAACTATATAATTATTTGATTAAAATCAATTATATATTTTGATTAATCCCTTTAGGCTTATATTTAATTATTTAATGTCATTAATAATTGATCCTTTGATTAAATTTGATTTGTCCCAATTTGATTTAATAAATGTCCATTTGAATTGATTTAGTCCATTTTGATTGATTTAGAGCAATTTTATGAGATTTGATGCAGATTTGTTTGATTAGGAAACACCTGACCAATTTTAGGTGTCTACAACTGTTAACTCTCTTAAGAATGATAAGGCATCTGGGCCCGATGGCCTGCCTATGGAATTCTACAAGGCGAATATAAGTTGGATCTGCAAAGACCTTTATGAAATATACTCTGAAGCTTTAGCAAAAGGCTCCCTGGGTAGTTCTATCAACAAAGACATTATTAAATTGATCCCTAAGGATGGAGACAAGGCCCTTATAAAAATCTAGAGACCCATCACTCTCCTTAATGTCTCCTAAAAAATTCTTGTGAAAATTCTGGCTCTTAGACTTGAAAGTATTCTTCCCAGGTTCATTTGCTCTTCCCAAACAGGTTTCATTAAGGGAAGATTCATACTTGAGAATCTGATCACTAGTTGGGAGGCGATCGATTGGTCCAAACACTCACACCAAAACACTACTATGTTTTTTCTGGACTTTGAAAAAGCTTATGACAGGGTTGAGTGGGGTTTTATCTCCATGATACTTGAAGCTTTTGGTTTTCCTCCTTCTTTCTGCAATTCTATTAATATCTTGCTCAAGGATTCTTCTACTCAAGTTGATGTCAATGGTTCTTTATCTGAGCCCTTCTCCCTTGGTAGATCCCATTAGGCAAGGCTTCCCTCTTACTCATGCTCTTTTTTTTATAGCCTCTGATGCTCTCACTTACATCCTTAGGGACAATTATCTTTCCCCATATGTCAGAGGTGTCACTTTGACTGATAATTCAGAGCTTATTAACTCTTAGTTTGCTGATGACACTGCTTTATTTTTTTAAGTCTCTGAAAAAAACTTTGTTTCTCCTCATAATAAACTTGCATCTTTTTGCACTATCTCTGGCACCCGGTTATCCCAATATAAATCCATCTGCCTTGGATGGGATGATTAACCATCGGATTGGTTTAACAAATTTGCCTTTAAATGGGGTGGGCCTCACCAAATTATTTGATATCTTGGAATCCCCTTCTCTATTGAACCTTCCACTAAGGATATGTGACTTTGGGTGAAGGAAAAGATCACTAAAACACTTGGTAAATGGAACAACAAATCCCTCTCGTTGGTTGGTAGAGTTCAGGTTTGTCAAAAGATTCTTTCATCCTACAATATATGCTACTCCTCTGCCTAGATGTTTAATAATTATCAAATTTTAGAAATCCAAAAGACTATTAGGAAATTTCTTTGGTCTGATGGTAAAGGAAATAAAAAACTCCATGCTGTTAAATGGGATTGGTTCCATATTGACAAGCTCCTTGAGGGATTGGGGCTAAAGGACCTTAAGACTCAAGGGATTACCCTTGCTGCCAAATGGATCTTTCACTCTTTGGATGGAGATGAACCATGGAAGGTTCTTATTAGGTGTAATATTGAAAGAGGACTCCCTCGGAAGGCTAAGTCCTAGAAAAATATTCCTCTTAGTGACCTTATTGTTGGGGAATTCCCTGTCATTATCCAGGGATCTGCAGTTTTTAAAACTATTTGGAAAGCATGGGAGCATATTAAACAATTTATTCCTAATAAGACCTTTGAAAATAACCATCTTTATGGTGAAAGATCGATTTGGTGGAATATTCACCTCTCAGGTAAACCTCTTGCCCTCTCCCAAGGTCACTCTACTAAATTTTGGAACAACTTGGACATCTCTCAACTTATCTGCATTTTTGAATAGGACAACCTTATTGGCTGGGAGGAGCTCAGGACCAAATATAATATCCCTCTATCCCCAAAAAAGACCTACAATATGGTTGTCAAGGCTTGTAAGGATCTCCCCACTACTTGTCATGTTGATTCTCTTAGGTTTCTAGATATTAAATGGCCAGATGGTACTATTGTAACTAAAATTTAAGCTAAGAACATATATAAAATCATGAGCTTCAATGATGCTATCATTAATCATGTCAATAAAATTTGGTATACCAATTTGGATACTAGTACTTGGAAAAAGTACTTTGATAGACTTTGGAAAATTGCTATTGACCTTAAAATCAGTTGTTTCAAATGGCTTATGTTACTTGACAGACTCCCTCTAAGGAAGATCCTTCTTTTACAGAATTATGTAGCATTTGCACGCTTCTTGATTCCTGCAGGCATATCTTATTTGATTGTACTTTTGCAAAACAAATATAGCTTATGTTTGGTATCACCTATCCTAAATATCTTAATATTTTTGAAATTATCACTGGGCACATCCATGGCTTAAATAAGGACACTAATTTGTTTTGGAGCATTTTGTGTTCTAACATTCTTTGGCAGGTTTGAAAATGCAGAAATGAAGAGAGGTATCAAGACAATCCCTGAATCCTTACTGAGTCTTTTCTAAAACTTACATATTTTAAAATCTCCTCGCAGGTTTGTATCAACATGCTGGTTGAAAGAGAGAAAGATGTATATGAATGGAGAAGACACATAGACAACCTTGCTATCTTTGAGGAGACTATGAAGAAGCTCCACTGAGGGGTTAAAAAGAACAAGAATGCCACAGATGACCAAATCTACATGTTGGCCCAAATCCAAGAAAAGAAGAACATTGTCTGGATGGAAGGCCCTTTGGGATGGACTGCCTAGACTGAGTCCTATGATGATATTCTGCATTAGTATCTTATATCCTTTTTTTCTGTTTCTTTTGTTGTTATGATATAACATTAAAATTTTCTCCGTTTGATATAACTTTGACTCTCTCCGTATGAGGCTCGACCTCTTTTTGTTCATTTCGATGTAAATTTTTCTGATCTCTTTATAGTCAATACAAAAACTTGAAAAAGTTAAAGTAAGCAAAAGATAGCAATTTATATATCAAAAGTTGTCTCTTGGCTCCTCCAAACACAACCGTGAGGCTATTTTTGTGATTCATGGCTCTTTGTTAAAGTTGATCTCCAAATGGAAGCTTTCAAACCTACAAGCTCAAAAACTCAAGAAACACTCAAAGCCACATTAGAATGTTAGTAAAACACTTGTGAAGTGGGTCCCACCGGGCATGCCAAAATATAGCATGTAAAAATGTATGAAAGGAATAAACATAAGCACCTAGATTAATTCCTACATTATCACATACACCTCAAAATACATGGAAATCTTGCATGCAAATATGATGAAATAGAAACAAGAAATAAATTTAACTACTCAATACAATAATATGCAAACCTCTCCAAAATGAAGATGAAAACAGTGGATGATTATTGCAATGTGGTTGGTCACAATCCTACAACATAACAATGTGATGTTCAACAACTTGTTGAAGATGAGGAGAGGGCTCTTCTTATATAGATTTTTGAGGAAAATGGACGGTTGAGATTCAAAGTTGGATGGAGGGCTAAGATTATTTAAGATCAATGATGTAGCCATGAGGTGGAGGCCAAGTGGAGGCCAAGTGGATTAGGGTTTTGACCATTCAATGGGGGAAAGATTCTTACACATGTGTGAGCAACCTTTGAAAGTAATGGATCAATGACAAGATGTAAGAAGGTGTAAGAGGGTGAGAAGACCAAATTTTCTCACACGTGTGAGCAACTTAGAAAAGTGATGGCTCAAGGTTGAGTTCACATGTGAAGGGGAAAAATGTGTAAGTGTGTGTAAGATGTGTAAGGATTTGTAAGAGGGTGTGTAAGAGTTATGTGACTTGGGTCGTGTAAGAGTCACATGTGACTTGGGTTTGCTAATCCCTTGATTAGGTTTGTACCAATGATTAGGAACTGATTAGGTAGGAGATTAGGATTAATTAGTGGAAAGTGGGGTAGAAAGATGAGTTAGGTTAGGTAAGTGAGGTTAGGTGAGGGTTAAAGTTAGGAGCCATGTGCTGGAATCAAATGTAATATTTAATTCTAAGTGGGAGAAAAGGGGATAAGCTTGGTTAGTTTAATTAATTTAGGAATTAATTAAACTTTAGGGAAATGTAATAGGATAAGACTAAATAACTATAAATTTATTTAATCAAGGATAGGGATAAAGAGGATTATTAATTAAATAAATGTCAATTAATTTAATTAAAGGTAGGATATGGATTATTAAATAATTAATAAATATCTATTTAATTTGGCTAGGATAAGGGTAATAGACAGAATTTGGTGTCTACAAGGTGCACTAGTCCACATTGCTGAAAAAATAAGTCAAGATCTAATGAGGATGGATGTAGAACATGATCCAAAGATTCAACTGTCTCCTCTAAAGATAAAGAGACCTCTTCCAACTGCTAT
Source organism: Thuja plicata (assembly GCA_018584345.1). Taxonomy (NCBI): domain Eukaryota; kingdom Viridiplantae; phylum Streptophyta; class Pinopsida; order Cupressales; family Cupressaceae; genus Thuja; species Thuja plicata. The sequence goes on along the minus strand of MU225646.1, from coordinate 1,276,727 downwards.
ATCAAAGTATCCAGAATCATGTCAAACTGTGAAGGATGATCATGTAGATAATGAAGAAGAGGGTTAGAGCGTTCCCTCACAAAACGAATGTCATCAATGATGTCTCCCAAATCTATAATGTAGGACTCCATAAAAAAGCATGTAATGTCTGTCAAGAAGTCATCCAATGAAGCTCTGTCTGGAAGATAATGAATACCCTACTGTAATAAATCACAAGAATCTGTGGCTATAGGAATACAAACATCATCAGGAGAAATAGTAGAGGTGATCTCAATAGGAGGAGATGGAATGAAAGGCTCAAGAACTTGATCATGTGTGAGAATACCCAAGTTTAATTAGCCAAAGTTCTCCTCAAAATTTGAATCCACGCTAGAAGTGTGATCAATATTTGAAGAATCACTATCAATAATAGGAAGAAAGTCTACAAAGGAATAAAGATGAGATGCGTGATCAACCACCCCTATAGAAAGGATATGTCTACTCTCAAAGTCTCTGATAATAACTAAATCAAGAGTGAATTCCAAAGTCCTTGTTTCACCATTAGTGATTTGATAGATGGAAATGAGATTATGGGTCAAGTAAGGTACACACAACACATTATTGAAGGTTTCCTCTCCAATATCAATGGTTCCTTTCTCAATCACATTAATATAAGTATGATTGCCCATCAAAATTTATGGCATGTGGCAAGGCTCAATTGAAGAAAACATGGACTGTGAAGAAACCATATGATGAGAAGCCTCTGATTCAAGAATTCATCTCCCTGAATCATAACATGAAGTAGCAATAAAAGCTTGTACTTTTCCCTTATTTGTCCCAAGAGTGTGACTCTTTCCCTTATCAAAATATGCTTGTTGTGAAGAAGATGTTGAAGTAGACATTCTGGAAGGTAGACTGATTTAATTTATCTTAAGAAGATGCTTCAGTTCATCAATATATTTTTTGTAATAATGATGTTCATCATGTCCATTCCTCTCTCAATATGCACAAGTAAGAAACTCCTTCTTAGATGATTTCCCCTTAGAAGAGGATGAAGAATTTCCTTGTTGCTGAGATGATGATTGTGCTTCATATTTATCTTGTTGTGGTTTTGGCTTCCACTTTTTCTTCTTATTAGAGGAGCCCTTTCCTTAATTTCCTTGATTCCCTTGATTTTCTATCAAATCCTTAGACTTGGAAGACTTGATAATCCCCATGCTAATAAATTTTTATTTCTCTACCATTAACATCTCTGTGAAGGCATCAAATGAAGGCATGGTGTATGAAGCACCCATTATCAATTTATGGGTTTGGAAGTTAGAAACAAATGATGAATACTCTGATGGAAGACTATCTAACAAATCGTGAATCATATTTTCATCCTTTTTTCCATGCTGCAATCCTTGAGTTTGGCTCCAAGCTCTATAGATTTAGTTACATAGTCTTGGATTGTATCAAAGTCCTTGGGATCCAAATTGTTGAGTTCTTTATCAATCTTATTACCCCTAGCTTTATCGACTTGACCATACAAATTGCCAAGTTTGTCCCAAGCCTCCTTGAATAAGGTACAACTCTCAATATGATAGATGAGATCCTTCGATAAATATGTCCTCAAAGTTCCAAGATCCATTGTATTTTCAGTTTGCCACACTAATTGAGAATTAGGATCAGATGGTGCACCAATAGTTTCATCAATATAATGAGTTAATCTTTTTTCCATTAGCTTACTCCACATATCAATTTTCCAAGTAGCATAATTATGTGGAGTTAAATGTGAAAATTTAGGAGAACCCATGATGCAAAATAAAAGCATACAAATAGAGGCAAAATCACACAAGATAAACACCCCCCCCCCACCAAAAAAAATAAAAAAATCATGCTTTTGGTGCTTTATATATAGTGCGTGTACAATTGCCACTTGCGAAACAAGAAAAAGTGGACTTCTGATTTCAATGATTAAAACTGTCAAATATAGGCTATAACATACTCAAACAATTAAGACACAAGATCACTCAAGGATCTAATGAATTACAAGTGCCAAAAATAGGCCAAAATAAAATAAATACTTAAAGTGCCATTTCCACTTACAATAGCTATGAACTAATAAAAAATCTAAAAAGTAGACAAAAAATCACGCACTTGAAAAAATGACACTTGAAAATGTGTCTGTATGAACCTAAACGAACCCCAAAAGTTGAAAAAGTCAAGATTGGACAGGTACAATCATAAAAAAACTATATATTTTGAAAACTCTATCCATGAAAATAAAAAAAATACCTACACTGAGTGAAGATTGCAAAATTATACCCAAAATAAAAAAAAAATCATCAAAAAAGGAGTCAGAATGATCACGTTATGGGGTTTTTACAATCACCTCCAAAATAAAAACTACCAATGGAAAGGGTGTCAATAATCTTCAAAGGATTCTATGTTCAATGTTGGATTTGAAGAAATGGCCATCATCTTTCTTAGCCACTGATAAGCTGCTGGGAAATGCTCCAATCACTGAAAAATAGTCCAACTTGCAGTATCAATGCCGGAGGTGAAAATGTTATTGGGAGTCAAAGTCTGTGCCGTGTGAGATAGTGCAGATCCCTCGTGAATGTCATTGTGATACAACTTACACTACTTTGGAAACTGCTGCTTTGACTACGTGAAACTTGGTTCTTGCAGATCAGGCTTCTGCATGGAAAAGACTACTTCGTGAAGTTGTGGCCTTCGGTATTTTCAAAGTCTGATGTGGTCATAAGGAGCACCATGGTGAGCTTGTTTGGGCAGCTACAACCTTAGCTATGCTCAGTCGAACTCTCATGTGGAGGGTTGGAATGCGAGCGAGTTGATAGGAGGAGCAACGAGTTGAGAAAGGGTCGCACTGTGAATGAAGAGGTGCAGTGAATGTGGGTTTAATTATCTCACATTCACCCTGCCACTAATTTGTGCCATTTTTTTATGCTCCCCTGCCACTAATATTGTGAAAATAAAATAACAGATTCGGAAAATAAAAAAAATTTCTTTCCCCTTTTTTTTATAAAAAATTTAATCTGTACCACTAAATTGCAGACTGGGTCAGATTTGAATTTCACCCAATATAGGAAACTTCATAGTCAAATTCATCATAATGACCATCTGGACGCAATGGTTAGATCTTTCTCTAGATGCTCCCACAAGCTGTTGCTACTTCGGATCTAAATAGAAGCCCTCCAAAATTTGAAACAAAACTCACCCAATGCTATGCAGTGAATGCTCATATGGCTCTGATACCATGTAAGAATTTTCCCAAGGCAGTGAAAGACTATACCAAGATCTAGAAACCCAATGAATAAAACAAAAGAGAGAGACAAATGATATGATTAATTAATTGACTAAATTCAATAATGATCAATAATACATAATATCCAATTGAATACAATGTAGATGTGTCTAAATATATAAGCAATGCATGATAACTAGGAGATAAGCAAAATATAACCTATCAACCACACTAGGTGGATTCACATGTCTACCAAAGGAGGATAATCCTCCATTTTACAATAAAATATATGTAACAATGAGCGGATGATAATGTGATAAGATCACTAAAGGTGAATCTCACACATAAAGTGGAATGAGATAACAACTATCACCACCTAAAGTGGAGTTTCTCCTACACCATGTGCTAAAATATAATGTAAACTCCTAGGTGTCTTGTTGTCGTGGTTTTTTCAATAGCAAAAATTTCAATTTTTTTTTTCAGTCATGTCTGAGGTTATTTGTGGAGTCGGTGTAATTGCATACTTGTATGTATTTTCCCATGGTCCTTCGCTTGAATTTTGAAAATCTTATTATTTTGGGGTCATAAATAATCAAAATATGTCAAGTTTTGGGCTTGAAAAAGAGTATTAATTCATGGAACTCGTGGTGTTTTTACGTCTCCAAACTCTCTGGCTTGTTGTTAGCTTCTTGTCGCACTCTGAATTTCTCAAATCAGAGCTACGAGTCAAAAGATATGTTATCTTGAAGTTGTTTTAATTTTAAATTCATTTGAAATTTAACATTAAAATTCAAAAATAAAATCTTAACTTTGGGAAAAGTTAATGGTTAAGGGTCAACATTTCATTCTTCCAGTCAACATTCCAACTTGATCCCAAAAATTAAACTATTGAAAAAGAGGTAAGGGCCCGTTTGGCAGCAGGAATTGGACCGGAATTGGCATTATCTAATTCTGGATAATGCCAAATTCCATGTTTGGGTCCTTGGAAAAAAATGGAATTGGAATTCCGAAATTCTTATTTTGCCCCCAAAATGGGAATATCATCTTCCACCTAAATAGG
>MU225646.1:1254869-1266613 GCA_018584345.1 Thuja plicata | reverse complement strand
AATGGGGAGCAAATGATTATTCCTTTATACTCATTAAGTGCCTCTTCAATTTCAAAATGTCCTTTCTCAAGGAGTGGCAAACTTCTCTAAGTTGGCCCCATGGAGAAGTCACAAACCATGTCTTCAATGATAATGATGTCATATATTCCTCTAGTTCTCGGTTATGAACCTATTGTAGTCTTGCCAAGGAACACCATCACACGCAAAAATCCCAACTAGATGCATCCATTGTTGGCGCGCAGCAATCCAAGCACAAAGAGGACCATCCCTAATGTCATGGGATAAATGCAGAAGAGTATCACCAACATCTTTCACTTTTCTTTATTAGTCCCACATACATTATGTGGAAACCTTCACAAGAAAGATCCTTTATTTGTCTTCTTCACCATTTGGAATGTTGTTTCATTTGTGCTTTTCCTCTATTTTCATGCCCTCCATAGTGAATACTCGTATATATACCACTCCATGAGAAGAGTGTATGTTTATAAAATTAGAAGGTATTGTTCCTTTATTTGTTCTCAACAATCTATCAATATTTCTATCTTTAACAATATCAAGCTCTTCAACTTCATCATTTGGTCCACTACATTTTCCTTCAATACAGGACATCTTGATACACTTGTTAGAGATTTAAGAACTCAAAGAATATTATGCTTCTGAGATTGACTGCCCAGCAATGGTAAGGATTGAAACCATCGTTAATAAGAATTGATGACACTTCAAGCATTTAATATTAACATCGATTCAACTATTATCTTAGAATCTCAATAATAATCTGCCCCAAAAGTCGATGGAGAGTAATTCTAGGTTCCTGACAATAATCGTGGATGATATATCATGTTTCTATCGAACGAAGGAGAAATCAATAGTTCTCTATATGTACTGTCAAGTATTTCTGATGGTAATTTTTATATATGTCAAATCTCGACTCATCCACACACAATGGATAGCTAGCTAGATGCTATATTATACAAATCGTTCTCTGTATCGCCATACTTCACTGCACTGACCATGCTCGAAGCATTTATGGGCTTCACACTGTCACTGATTTGGAACTCTCATGTGATCCAGAAGACCCTAGAAAAATCATGAGTTGACAAAGACATAAATCTGCTAAGGGAAAATATCCATCACATGCTTCTGTACTCGAGGATCATCCGACGACAAATCTTTCGAAGTTGGGCTCCTCTGTATGTATCTATCACTTTTCTTTGAACTCTTTCATTTATTAATGCCAATCTTCTATGATCTTCCATTTAAGATCTTTGTATTGCTGCTAATGAAGGTTCCACCCACCTTTTCTAGTCGACACCTTGTATTGGCGCATACCTGATGCCGTATACCCAAATAAAGATAGACAAAACATTGATCAATGTTTCTGTGCTCGAAGATAAAGTTCTCAGATTGTGAATGTTACTAATTGGTGTCTGTGACCGTAATGGATTCAATCAGAGAAGTATTATCTATGATTCCCTAATGACTTCAGCTTGACCAATGACGACCACACTTGGTTTATATAGATGCTTCATGTAGAAATATGTTGAATGAACATTTATAATGAATTCATTCATCTGTAAATATCAAAGGTCATACCTCCATTCAATATTGCATTTTCCTCCGTTCATAATTACAAGCTATTTCTTCCCATGTTTTTATTTACTGGAAGCCACATATGGTACTGAAGATAGCAACTGTATTTATTTTCTGATTCAGTGTAATAGGTATGTGAACTCCTGTCTGCCAACACATAGAGTTTGCAACTCCTATGTCGTGGTTGATGAATTCAATGTATCATCGATAGATTCTAATTATCAACCTTTGGAACTGATAGTCATGTAATATAATCCATATTTCACAATGAAGATCGATATTTATTTAAGGGCTTCAATATTAGTCGATGTATTTAATTTATTTACATTTGTAAAGCATTGCAGGTAAGTATTCGCCTAGAGATTAATTACTTTGTGAGCCCTTTCAAAGTCCATTTGACTGGCTCTTCTATCATTCTGTATCCAAGGGTCCAGCGTATTGCCAATCTGACTTCCTTGTTCGACATACATTATCAGCTCGCTGCAACTCTGAAATCAAACATTATTTTTCCAGCACAGTTTTTTGATCCCAGATACATTCGTTTCTGCTCTGATACCATGTTAAGTTTTAGGATAGCTGCAAATGTAATAACACTCTATGTTGTATGTTGTATGTGTTTTTCAAATGCAACAATCTCTCTTTCATTTATATTGAGAAAGAGGCTAGGAGAGACATGCCCCTTTGTAGGGCATGTCTATTCATCATAATTGTTAATGTTTCATTAATCAATCATATATTAGAATAATATAAGTTTGCATAATATATGTTTAATAATAATATATATAATATAATATATATATCACATATATGTATATATATATATACACACACACAAATATAATATATTATTAATAATCAATATCAAAGTATTATATGTATTCTAAATGATCATATGACTCAAGCTACAAACATTAACAGTATGTCTTAAATGTATCTTCCAGTTATTTTTATCGATTTCTCGTATGTTAAATTGATAATCCCTTTGATTACATTATATATATATATATATATATATATATATATATATATATATATAAGATGAAGCATGTTCACACCCTGGTATCTCACTTAGAAAATGTTGAGGCTACCTATTTCCTCGTATGTGGACAAGTGTTTCCTTTCTTTCATTGATTTCACATATCGAACTTCTCTTGTATTTAAAATCCCCTTTTTAATCTCTTATCCTTTGGGAATCTCATATGGTAGTCATACGTTTACTGTTGGGGTTTCTGCCATCTATTTCTTTTAGTTTTGTTTTGTCTCCTTTTTGTACTTTCACGTGAAAAGTACTCAAAAAATATCAAATACCCCTATCATAGGAGGGTGTTGCCCCTCTCAAATGTAGAGGAATATTGTAACTAGATAGTGATCAGATTTCAATCTCTCCAACTTTTGGCACAATTGTCACTGCTCATAGGGAAAACGAGGTCAATTTTCAAGATAATATCACACTAACAAATATGTTTACCAACATGTCTACAATGCAAACTATTGTGTAATTCATTATCCAAAGTAAGCTTAAGTAAAGTGTGTTAGTAATAACTAAGGGTGGGGGGGTGGTGATTCAGTGGCCTCAAAAATATTCCAATAATTAACCCAAAAACTTAGTACCACAATATTAAGCCTCTAGTTATCTTCCCTCCTATAAGATGAATGCCTCCAAATATTATTATCAAAATACTACTACTCGAAATTCTTTGAAAAACCTTCTACTGTATGTTTACAGAATAGCAGTCTGTTAATTTACCGAAAGACAGTAAATTATCTAGAGTATACCGATCAATCCAATTAAGTTATGTGTAATGCAAAACACTAAAGTAATGACTCATAAACACATTGACACATGGATTTTTAACGTGGAAACACTGTTAAGGGAAAAACCACTTGGGACCGGTAACCCAAAAGTTTCACTCTTCTGAAGTGAGCTCGGTGAAGAGCCAACCCTGTTAAAGGTTACAAACACACTGTTAGGTGTGACTTTGTTAGAGGATTTAAAATTTTAGTCTGTCACTTGATATCAGGCATCTCTATGCTACCTTCCTTGATCAAACACTCACTTGGCCTGTCAATAGGTATCTGGTATCTCATGCTATCTTCATGATCAAACTTTTTGATACTCCTTGGGATGTATCTCAATGTAGAAAGGATCTTTAAATCCCTCTTGGTTAAGAGACTTTCTGAATCAATGGTTAAACTTAAACAGTATGATCTGTTCACATATACAACTTATACCTGCAGATTTTTAGATCTATTGTAATCTCATAAAACTATTTTGTTCAATATATCTCGGTTTATACCTTTGCTCCACTTTGATTCTGCTTGGTGATGTTGTGCTCTATTGCTCGGTGTCCGCATAAAACTTTAGCTCTTTCCTCAACTTGATTGATCAGGACTGTATGAAGTTGCTCTTCATTAGTTTCTCTTTAGCATCCTCTTTTCATTCATTTACCCACCACATTTCATAATAAATTGAGTTGTCTCTTTATAAACATGATATCACCGTTGTTAGGTTCTTGATTTTCTTGATCTTGGTGTGATCCACAATTCTTGCCAATTATATTTAAAGAAAAACTCATGTTTTATCTTGCAGAGATCTTCTTGCCAACTGGACAAAACAACTTTAAATCTATTACTTATCTCTGGCTTTATCTTGTCGATGAAAACAAAGATAACTACCAGTTAACTCCATATTTAGCTCTGCCAGCTAGATATTTTGTCATTTCTAAACTCAAGTTAATTTTGGTGTTTAACTCTTTGATATCTTCTGTCAACACTCCAGTTCTCCTCGGGCTTCTCCGTCGGTTTACACTATGTTTTTGGCCGTCGGTTATGCTTGTGATTTTTGCAGAAGGGGAGAAACTCTGCCAAATTGTGTAGAGAGACTTATTAAGAACTTTTATGTTCATACTTCGTACTTGAATCTTTTTGAACTTGTATATTTTCAAAAGAATAACCAAGAATGAATTTGATTCGTATGTCTTAAATGTATCTTCCAGTTATTTTTATCGATTTCTCATATGTTAAATTGATAATTCCTTTGAGTACATTGGATATATATAAAAGATGAAGCATGTTCACACCCTGGTATCTCACTTAGAAAATGTTGAGGCTACCTGTTTCCTCGTATGTGGACAAGTGTTTCCTTTCTTTCATTGATTTCACATATTGAACTTATCTTGTATTTGAAATTCCCTTTGTAATCTCTTATCGTTTGGGAATCTCATATGGTAGTTATACGTTTACTGTTGGGGTTTCTGCCATCTATTTCTTTTAGTTTTGTTTTGTCTCCTTTTTGTACTTTCACGTGAAAAGTACTCAAAAAATATCAAATACCCCTATCATAGGAGGGTGTTTCCCCTCTCAAACGCAGAGGAAGATTGTAACTAGATAGTGATCAGATTCCAATCTCTCCAACTGTTGGCACAATTGTCACTGCTCATAGGGAAAACGAGGTCAGTTTTCAAGATAATATCACACTAACAAATATGTTTACCAACATGTCTACAATGCAAACTATTGTGTAATTCATTATCCAAAGTAAGCTTAAGTAAAGTGTGTTAGTAATAACTGAGAGGGGGGGGTGAATCAGTAGCCTAAAAAATATTCCAATAATTAACCCAAAAACTTAGTACCACAATATTAAGCCTCTAGTTATCTTCAGTCCTATAAGATGAATGCCTCCCAAAATATTATTATCAAAATACTACTGATTAGAATGCTTTGAAAAACCTTCTACTATATGTTTACCGAATAGCAGTCTGTTAATTTACCGAAAGACGGTAAATTATCTAGAGTATACCGATCAATCCAATTAAGTTATGTGTAATGCAAAACACTAAAGTAATGACTCATAAACACATTGACACATGGATTTTTAATGTGGAAACACTGTTAAGGGAAAAACCACTTGGGACCGATAACCCAAAATTTTCACTCTTCTGAATTGAGCTTGGTGAAGAGCCAACCCTGTTAAAGGTTACAAACACACTGTTAGGTGTGACTTTGTTAGAGGATTTAAAAGTTTAGTCTGTCACTTGATATCGGGCATCTCTATGCTACCTTCCTTGATCAAACACTCACTTGGCCTGTCAATAGGTATCTGGTATCTCATGCTATCTTCATGATCAAACTTTTTGATACTCCTTGGGATGTATCTCAATATAGAAAGGATCTTTAAATCCCACTTGGTTAAGAGACTTTATGAATCAATGGTTAAACTGAAACAATATGATCTGTTCACATATACAACTTATACTTGCAGATTTTCAGATCTATTGTAATCTCATAAAACTATTCTGATCAATATATCTCAGTTTATACCTTTGCTCCACTTTGATTCTACTCGGTGATGCTGTGCTCTATTTCTCAGTGTCCGCATAAAACTTTAGCTCTTTCCTTAGCTTGATTGATCAGGACTGTATGAAGTTGCTCTTCATCAGTTTCTCTTCAACATCCTCTTTTCATTCATTTACCCACCACATTTCATAATAAATTGAGTTGTCTCTTTATAGACATGATATCACCGTTGTTAGGTTCTTGATTTTCTTGATCTTGGCGTGATCCACAATTCTCGCCAATTATATTTAAAGAAAAACTCATGTTTTATCTTGCAGAGATCTTCTTGCCAACTGGACAAAACAAATTTAATTCCATTACTTATCTGTGGCTTTATCTTGTCGATGAAAACAAAGATAACTACGAGTTAACTCTATATTTAGCTCTACCAGCTAGATATTTTGTCATTTTTGAACTCAAGTTAATTTCGGTGTTTAACTCTTTGATAGCTTCGGTCAACACTCTAGTTCTCCTCGGGCTTCTCCGTCAGTTTACACTATGTTTCTAGCCATCGGTTATGCTTGTGATTCTACTCGTCAGTGTTCTTTCTTGGGCATCATTGTGACTTGACTTTCGGTGATCTCTGTCCATCGGTGTCAACTGACCGTTAGTTTTTGGAGTCATATTGTGAATGCTTATCTTTTATGCATTACTGAAAGAATAATATTTTTCTCTCGGATTCTCTGAAGTCTTTGACACTTTGATTATAACCGATTAGATTATATGAAGTTGACATCAATAACAATACAATCCATTAACTGATTTAATGTCTTGCATTATCCTTTTGCATTTCGGTGATCAACTTAACATCTTCAAACATTCAATCAGTTACATGCCATCAATCTCTCCCTTTGGCATTGATGGCAACATACTACATTATCATACTATACTATCACTAATACAATATGAAATATACAGTTTCATCAAGATTTCCTAATGTAACTATTACAAATATCTGGCTCTCGGTAAGCTCAAAATAGCTTAGATCTGTTTCATGAAGAATGGTTGTCTTCAATCTTCAATCCCTTCTCTGGATGGATATATCATATGATATCTCTGTTCTAATATGTGCTCTGCCTTGTCTGTTCCTCTTCTTGATAATCTATTTTTCTCTTGACAACAATCTTTCTCTTTGTCTGAACTCTCTCCCTTTGTTACTTCTCTCTCTTAGATGGATATTTCATTTGTAATCAATTTCTCTCCCTTAGAATATTGATTAACTTTTCCTTCTAATTCTCAGGAACTTTTACCTTTATGGATAATGATATAATCTCTCCCTTTATCATATCTCTCCCTTATGATGATGAGATCATCTCTCCCTTTATATGATAATGGAATCATCTCTCCCTTTGACAACAATGCCAAACAAAAAATAATCATCTATATCATGTTCCATCCTTTTACATAATATATTCCTTGAATTTCCCTATCCATCAACAATACAATGTCTCTGGTTTTTGGTGCAGATATGTAGCTTTCTATGTACAGATATATGTGTTTCTATCCATCTTAGTGTTTGCATCAACATGACTGATCTTCAAATTTGGTATAGGCTGATGCAACCTCCTAGTCAGCTTTACTGATGGATAGACAAGGGTTGGACCCGTAGTCTCTGTCTCAGGTACTGAAATGTATCCTTTGATAATGGCTTGGTGAATATATCAGCTAACTATTCCTTTGATTGAACATATTCCAATGTCGCTTCCTTTGCTTGTACTTGTTCTCTTAGATAGTGATACTTTATAGTAATATGCTTAGTCTTAGCATGCATGACTATATTCTTAGAAATGTTAATTGGACTTGTATTATCATAATAGATAATTACTGGTTCAAGGATCTTCATATTCATACCTTCCAACAATTTTTTGATCCATGCAATATTGGATCAATTTGCAGCAGCAACCACATACTCTGCTTCTACAGTAGATTGAGAGACGCATCCTTGCTTCTTGCTGATCCATGTGACAAGTCTATCACCCATGAAGAATGCTCCTCTAGTTGTGCTCTTTTGGTCATCAATGTTTCCAGCCCAATCAACATCTATATAGACTTGTAGCTCAAATTTTCCTTCTCTTTTTTACCATAAGCCATAGTCCTCGGTGTTCTTCAGATATCTTAGAATTCTCTTGACAACAGTCATATGTGATTCTTTGGGATTAGCAGAGAATCTTGCAACTATTCCAACTGCATGTGCTATATCTGGTCTGGTGTGAACAACATACATAAGTTTTCCAATCATTGATCTATATAAGGTTTGATTTACCTCATTAGATTTGTCTTCTTTTGTCAGCTTACATCTGGTAGCCATAGGTGTTCCAATTGGTTTGGAATCTTCCATTTTGAATATCTTCAGCACTTCCTTGATGTATTTGGACTGAGTGATGTATATGCTTACATCTTGTTGAAGAATCTATAGACCAAGAAAGAATTTGATCTGTCCAAACATAGACATTTCAAATTCCTTTCTCATTTCATTAGCAAAGGATTTGAATAACAATTCATTTCCCCCAAAAATGATATCATCAACAAAAATTTCAGCAATCAAAATATTACCATCGGTATCTTCTTTTAAGTACAGATTTCTATTTTCACTTGTTCTAAAATTTTTTATGCTAATGAGATATGAGTGAAGTCTTTCATACCAGGATCTCAGTGCTTGTTTCAATCCATACAAGGCCTTATGTAGTCTACATACCATGTTTCTCTTTTCTGGATCAACAAACCCTTCTGGTTGTTCAATGCATACCTCTTCTTCCAGTATTCTATTTAGGAATGCAGATTTGACATCCATTTGGTATACCTTGAATCCTTTAAATGCAACATAAGCAAGTAAGATTCTAACTCCTTCTAGTCTAGCAACGGGTGCAAAGGTTTCACCATAATCAATACCTTCTTCTTGTGCATATCCCTTGCATACTAATCTTGCTTTGTTTCTAGTGACTTCTCGATTCTCATTAAGCTTGTTTCTGAATATCCATTTGGTACCAATGATATTCTTTTCATCTGGTCTCGGTACTAGTGTCCATGTATTGTTCTTCTCAATCTATTCTATTTCTTCATTCATAGCACTAACCCATTCTTCATTCTCTAGTGCATTGTTAACATATTTAGGCTCCAAATCACAAAGTAAACATCTGGTGTTAAGTGACTTACTTCTTGTTCTTGTTCCAGCCTTTTTTTTTCTTATGATTTGGTTCTGTGGATGATGTATTCTGACATACTTGGCAAATTTCAGTTCAACTCTGTGTTCATCATTTTGATAATGTTCCTTACCTTTGTTCTCATCTCCATTGTTCGGAACATAATCTTGAGGATTTTCCTGATTTTTGGTAATTGCAGCCTGATCTGATGCTTGGGAGCGAGACACTGTTGCTCAGGTAGAGTGTCAGGTTCTATATAAATAAACCTATTGTAGTCCTCTGGTTCCTTTTCACTTTCCTTATCATTCTTTTATGCAAATTCATCTATTTTCACATTTGTACTTTTAATGATTTTGTTAGATGACTTGTTAAGACATTTATAAGCCTTGCTTTTGGTTGAGTACCCTAGAAAGATACCTTCATCACTTTTGGATTCAAGTTTTCCATTTGTATCATCCTTCAATATATAACATTGACTACCAAAGATTCTAAAGTAACTTACATTGGGTGCATGACCATACCAAAGCTCATAGGGTGTCTTCTTTGTGTCCTTCTTCAATTGTACTATGTTTAGTGTGTAGAAAAAAATACTGACAGCTTCCCTCCAGAAGGTTTGAGTGATGCTTTTCTCAATCATCAGTGTTCTTTCACAGTCAATAATTGATATGTTTCTCCTTTCAGCAATTCTATTTTGTTGTGGTATTCTCGGTGCAAAAACCTATCTTTTAATTCCATGCTCATTTCAATAGTCAATGAATTTCTTCTGAAGAAAATTCCCCTCCTCTATATGACCTTAAGCATTTCAATTTCTTTTCACTTTATTTTTCTACCATTGCTTTATACCATTTAAACATCTTAAATGCTTCTGATTTATCTTTTAAGAACATGACTGTCATCATTCTAGAATAATCATCAACAAATAGAATAAAATACCTATCTCTATAGTAGCTCTTTGTCCTCATGGGTCCACATAGATCTGTATGGACTAATTCTAGAATCGCATTAGATGTATGGGTTTTACTCTTGAAACTAGACTTTGTCATCTTACCTTTTTGACAATTCTGGCACATGATATGCTCGGGCTTAGTCATGCTCGGTAAGCCTTTGACATTCCTTTTAATGCTTATCTTTATCATGCAAGTCAAAGTTCACATGACACAATCTTTTGTGCTACAACCATATGTCTTCATTTTTAGCCATTAAATAAGTGGTGTTAGTGTCATAAAGATAGAAAAGGTTACCTTTTGTCTTCTCACAGGTACCAATTAATCTTCCTGATTCATTGAAGATCTTTTCCTTCTTATTTTCAAATACTACTCTATGACTTGAATTGTTCAGCTGTGAAACACTTAACAAATTATAATTTAGTCCTTTTACTTAGTAGGCATTTTCACATTTTATCAGGTTATTCGATATTATGGTTCCTTTACCTTCAAATGGACAAGGTGTATCATTTCCCATTCTCACTGAACCACCATTATAGTAATCAAAAGTCTCAAACTTTTGTTTATCACTGATCATATGGTGAGTGAAGCCACTATCTATGATCCAGACATCATTTTTACTAACTTTAGATATGAGTGCAGTTTCTACATACTTTTCTTCATCTTCATCTGAATCATCCTTCATGGCTACAAATACCATCTCGATATCTTATTCTAATTCGGTATCAGTGTCATCAGCTCTATTCTCAGCTAGGTAACAAGCTTTCTTCCCTTTGTCCTTGTAGTCTTGGGCATCTCTCTTATCAGATTGTCGGTTGCTCCGGTAATCTCTATTATCGCCTTTATCAAACTTCTTCTCATATGATCTATCATTTCCTTTGTCATATTTTCTTTGGTTTGGACATCTTGCAGCAAAGTGTCCAACCTCTTTAAAATTGAAACATACAAGTGGTAATTTACCTTTGTATCTACCTTTGCCTCTCTGCAATCTTCTGGCCATTAGTGCTTCAATTTCATCAAGTCCTTGATCCTCATTATCACTGTCACTATCATTTCTAACAACATGTCTATGACTTGAGTTGATTATCTTTAGAGAATATTTGAATGAAGATTCTATAGATGGTAAGACACTATTATCAAAGTTATTCATCTCAAATGAAATTAGTCTACCAATCAGACTATCTAGAGTAACTGTATTGTTTGCAACTACTCTCATCTATTGAATAGCATAAAATCTAATAGCATATATAGGCAAGAAGGTTCTTAAGATTTTACTTACCACTGTCTCCTCTTCAAGTACACCTCCAAATCCTTGGATAGCATTTACTACCTTTTTGATTCTACAGCTATACTGAGTGATTTTTTCTCCTTCTTTCATCCTTAGGTCATCAAACCTCCCTCTTAGACTTTCTGCCTTTTCTCTTAGTACATTGACATCTCCTCCATGTACCAACTTCAACGTATCCCACATTTTATTTGCAGAGGTGCAGGTTTTGACATCTTCAAACTCAACATCGGAGATTGATGATGCAAGTTCTGTCATCATGCAGTTATGCTCATGCTTTACTCTTAATTTTTCAAGAGTGTGATCCTGTCGGCAACACATAGTCAGTATCTAAGTATTGAACAATATCATTTCCAATACCTGATAAGTGGAGTCTTATTCTACTTTTCCATGATGCAAAGTTGTCTTTATTCAACTTGGGCACATCTCGTCTGTTCATCTTGTGATCTT
>MU225646.1:1242354-1254819 GCA_018584345.1 Thuja plicata | reverse complement strand
GGGCACATCTCGTCTGTTCATCTTGTGATCTTTTTCTTGAGTTGATAAACTCCCTTTCTAAGCACACAAGCTCTGCTACCAATTGTTAGTAATAACTGAGAGGGGGAGGGGGGGGTGGGGTGAATTAGTGGCCTCAAAAAATTCTAATAATTAACCCAAAAACTTAGTACCACAATATTAAACCTCTAGTTATCTTCAGTCCTATAAGATGAATGCCTCCAAATATTATTATCAAAATACTACTGATCATAATGCTTTGAAAAACCTTCTACTGTATGTTTACCGAATAACAGTCTTTTAATTTATCTAAAGACAGTAAATTATCTAGAGTATACCAATCAATCCAATTAAGTTATGTGTAATGAAAAATACTAAAGTAATGACTCATAAACACATTGACACATGGATTTTTAACGTGGAAACCCTGTTAAGGGAAAAACCACTTGGGATCGATAACCCAAAATTTTCACTCTTCTAAAGTGAGCTCGATGAAGAGCCAACCCTGTTAAAGGTTACAAACACACTGTTAGGTGTGAACTTGTTAGAGGATTTAAAATTTTAGTCTGTCACTTGATATTGGGCATCTCTATGGTACCTTCCTTGATCAAACACTCACTTGGTCTGTCAATACGTATCTGGCATCTCATGCTATCTTCATGATCAAACTTTTTGATACTCCTTGGGATGTATCTCAATATAGAAAGGATCTTCAAATCCCGCTCGGTTAAGAGACTTTCTGAATCAATGGTTAAACTAAAATAGTATGATCTGTTCAAATATACAACTTATACTTGTATATTTTTAGATCTATTGTAATCTCATAAAACTATTTTGATCAATATATATTGGTTTATACCTTTGCTCCACTTTGATTCTGCTCGGTGATGCTGTGCTTTGTTGCTTGGTGTCTACAGAAAACTTTATCTCTTTCCTCCGCTTGATTAATCAGGACTATATGAAGTTTCTCTTCAGCATCCTCTTTTCATTTATTTACCCACCACATTTCATAATGAATTGAGTTATCTCTTTATAGACATGATATCACCATTGTTAGGTTCTTGATTTTCTTGATCTTGGCGTGATCCACAATTCTCGCCAATTATATTTAAAGAAAAACTCTTGTTTTATCTAGTAGAGATCTTCTTTCCAACTGGACAAAACATCTTTAAATTCATTACTTATCTCTAGCTTTATCTTGTTGATGAAAACAAAGATAACTACCAGTTAACTCCAAATTTAGCTCTGCTAGCTAGATATTTTGTCATTTTTGAACTCAAGTTAATTTCGGTGTTTAACTCTTTGATAGCTTCGGTCAACACTCTAGTTCTCCTCGGGCTTCTTTGTCGGTTTAAACTATGTTTTTGGCCATCGGTTATGCTTGTGATTCTACTCGTCGGTAATGATCGTCAGTGTTCTTACTTGGGCATCACTGTGACTTGAATTTCAGTGATCTCTGTCCGTCGGTGTCCACTGACCATCCATGTTTGGAGTCATATTGTGAATGCATCTTGTCTTTTATGCATTACTGAAAGCATAATTTTTTTCTCTCTGATTCTCTGAAGTCTTTGACACTTTTATTATAACCGATTAGATTATATCAAGTTGACATCAATGACAATAAAATCCATTAACTGATTTAATGTCTTGCATTATCCTTTTGCATTTTGGTGATCAACTTAACATCTTCAAACATTCAATCAGTTACATGTCATCTAAGTGTAATTAAGAATATTTAATTACCCCAAAAAAAGGCATAAGAAGCTAGCAATAACTTGATTTTTCTCAGAGATATCTAAATTTTGTGGATCATGTTTTTCCCATTTGATAAGCTTAGGGTAAAGTAGAGAGATGTTATTTTTGCACTTGGTGTAGCACATAGTGATAATAGTGATAGTACAAATAGTAGACTTGAGTGATTTAAAAGGATAAAGCTTAGGTGAGTCATGGATCCCTAAAGGTTTTGATCCAAGCTCAATAGTCTACGTGTTTATCTTACAAAGAGAGGTAATCTAGGCCTATGGAATAAGTGCTAGATGTTTGAAGAGTATCCCATTCATATTCATTTGAATCAATTTTGTAGTAATACTCCTCATGTGGCTCAATATCATCAAAAGAACAATAATCTTTTTCATGAAGCAACTGAGCATGAAGGTAATCATATTATGTGGTTAATACCCCAGTCCTATAAATTTAGGCTAGGCCTTAAGTAGAATAGGCCTTAAGTAGAATAGTCTCTACCACTCCTTTGTTTTATGCTCTAAGTCCACCATGTCCATGATATCCTTTCTTCTACATGATGGTGTATCCTCTCCCATTTTATTGGATGATTATTGTGATTAGAGGTGTGTCTTTATATCTATAGATCTATTTGGAGACATCTTGTTCTAAGGATTCTTCATCTAGCTCACCCCATCTGGGGAAGAGTGTGGGTGGTTGGTATTGAATGGTGATATTTTTATTACGTTGTACAGGTCATGGTTTCCTATAGGTTCATAGTGAGATAGGTAATTTTCCCACATGAATTGGCATATGTATACTCTCTATAACCTTTATATGTGGATCTTGACCTCGGGTAGGGATGTAGATGGAGTGGTGGAATTTGACAAGGTAAATGGATCAGTGTACATGGAAGGTGATAATGTAGAGACTACTTGATTAATGAGAATTTGATTGGTGAGAAACCCTTTAGGTTTGTATAATATTTTAGGTTTGTATAATATAAAAATGGGCGTCGATCACCTAGTATGGAAATTTTGGATCTATTATATAATAATTTCAGGCAATGATGGTAAGTGAAGTGAATCGCTTACATGGCATGAATCCAAGGTCTGTTGATGAGCATGTTATACCCAAGTTTAAGATCCAACACTTGGAATGTCATATGATTAACTGCTAGTTTGATTCTTATAGGGAGAGAAATAACACCCTTTGAAGGACACCCTACATTTTCATAGGATTTCATTATGATTCTCTTTGTGGCATTGACACAAACCTTAAAGAATCCCAATGTTTCGACTAGTTTTAAAGTACAAATGTTAAGACCGGGTCTACTGTCTACCAAGGCTCGTCTAATTTTTTTCTTATAGACATAGACTTTGAGATGGAGGGGACCATTATGAAAGGGTTTATGAGTAGAAAAACAATGGATGAGATTGAATATTTGGGATCTTACTAAATATGGTTGAAAACATGATCACGTGCAATGTAAGTATAATTGGATTTCTTGTATTCTGTAGAATTGGGTGCTTTTCCTTTGTCATGAATATGCAATGGATCTTTAGAGATAATTGTTGGAATAATATGCAAAAATGTGCATATGATATGTGTTGTCACATATTTGAGATATATGTTATCATTGTTGTCAACATATTTCTCTATTTGTGACAGTGTTTCAGTAAGTTCGTTGGTTTGGTGTAGTTTGTATATTAAAGATACAAGGTTTCAAAATTTAGAGTATGTTGTGGGGTGTCTGTAGTTGATTTAGTTTAATTTTTAGAGGTTCACATGAATATTTGAGTAATTTTTGATTGTTTGCGTTGTGACTACTATTTTAGAGTTGTTCAAAGGTAATAGGGTGACAGTATTTCAATGCACATTACTCTGCATTGTAATATCTTGCTTTGTAGATCTGGTGGTATGTTTGGGACATTGATGTGTGTCCTCAGTTCAATTAGTTTGTGATTTGGAGGCTTACAATCTATTTTTCAGAGTTGATGTTCATTACTGTTAGTGTTCTTGAGATGTGGTATAATGATGACGATGATTCCAAAATTTGATTTGATGTGGATGTTGCAGTGGTAGTCCTATTGTGTTTCTGGTTGACAGTGAGTATTATGCTCGCAATTGGTGATTTTCAATCAGTGTGCTAATATTCTTTATGTTCTTGGCCAACCTGATGGTGTGGCATGTTTCAAATGATTGAGGCATGATTCTTAGAGTGTTTCATGTTTGAGGATGAAGATTTTGGTTTGTGCTATATCTTAGCTGACATTGTATGGCTCACATTTAATATTTATAATTGAGAGTGATTATATTTAATAATTGGGTGTTTGGCCGACCTTGGAAGAATAAGTTGATGATATGTATAAATGTCATTATATTCATGTGTGGATCATGTGCAATGAGTGGATAAGATATTGATGTACAAATAGTCATTATATCTTTTGAAGGCAGTGATCTGGTGTGGAAAAGAAAGTTGTAATTGTGCTTCAGTAGAACTGACCCAGGCATATTGAAGATGTTATTATCTAGTTCTTGATCTGTGGATGGTTGTAATCCAAATTGTTGTAAGTGTTTGTATTTTGACGGATTTTGAGGTGCAGTCATAAGGAGTCACTTATTTGGTTTTCATTGATGGAAACTAAGTTATTAGAGTCATAAAATATAGTAGGTGAAGTAAATACACAATGGGTAAGAAGGTAATGCAGGAAATTGGCTAAGTCCTGAAGATCGATAGTCAGTGAGAAAATCACTTTGGCAACGATCATGGTAGAAGTGGAATTATAAGGAGCAGTAATAGATACAACATCAACATGTTTATATTGTAGTGTGGTTCCAACCACAACTCATTTGATTGATCGGTAAAAGAGTTTTTGTTGTCACAAACATTAAGATAGGTAGAACTCAAGAGTTCTTAAGTAACAGTTGGTAAATCACAGATCAATGAGAAGGATAGTAGGTGCAATGATTTCTAATGATATGATGACGTGGAATAGGGGTTATGGATTTAATGTTTTGACATTTATGTGATCAATGCAATCATTTAATATGGATTCGAGGTGTTGCATTGGAGAAGTCAAAATGTGTTTGACTACTTTGGAGGTATAACTTGCAGATCTTATCTTGACCTAACACTGTCATGATAAACCATGTTATACATTGATATTATCACTTTGGCACGTGGTTCTTGGATGGGAAAGTATTTGAAGATAATTTTTGGCATGTTTGACGTCGGTGAAAGTTGTTAATATATTGGGAACTACTCATATTGAAATGTTCTTGTTGTTGTTGTGGGTGATGTGATTAGGGTTTTGTGATTTCAATTTTAGGTTAGGATCAGAAAGATGATAAACAAAGAGTAGAGAGAAGTTATAGAGTACAAATAATAGATTGGATCTGACAATAAATAAATGCTACATCTAGATCACTCATCTTGTTGTTCCCTAATAGTTGCAACAAGCAAAATCCCTTAACCAAGTGAACTCTAATAGGTTCTTTTTGTAAATTCCTTAACCAGGTGAACTCTTAATTGGGTTTTGAAATCCTATAGAGAGGTAGATCATAATTGATCTAATTGTACTCCTAATAGTGTACTAGTCACTCCTAATAGGGTGAACCCTAAAAAAGGGTATTTGTAGCTCCTAACAGGGAAAATTAATTTACTAAAGTAGTGAGCTTGTGGGTTTCATCCCCACCATGGTTTTATCCCTCTAACCAAGGGTTTCCACTATAAAATATCTATGTCATGTGTGATGAGTTTGTGGATGCTTGATATTACTTTGTTTTATGTGTTTGCATCAGTTATATGATTTATGGTTTGGAAAGTAATTCTACAGTCATTTAGATCAGTGGTTGAATTTGTTTATTACCTATTTGAATTGATTCACCCCCTCTCAGTACATAATAATTCCAAAAATTGGTATCAGAGCACTGGTCCTCTTGGTGATAAGCCTAACAGCTTGGGGAAAAGATCGACTATCATGGAGGGTTATAGGTACGAGATGCAACTTGAGAATGAAAACAAGATGATCATTGAACTACATGAAAAGATAAAGAAGTCACTTGCCAAAAGGAGAGAACTTACTGAGCAATTGAGTGAAAGCCAAGACTACATAGAACAATTGTCTAAAAGTAATGCATTTAAAGAGTTTGAGAAAGCAATTGTAGATATGTTGAGTAAGAACAAGGGACTCAAAAAAAATGTGGCTAATCTAAAAAGAGAGCTTGAAAGTCAGTCTGTTAGGATGTGTAAAGTCCTTGAAGTAAAAGGAAAAGTTGAAGATGCAAAGAAGACTACATAAGCTGCTAAGAAAATTGCTAATGATGCCCTAAAGGAAAAAGATGAAGAGTTTTTTAACTTAAGATAGGAATTTTCTTTATATCAGAGTCAAATGTAGGATATTGCTGAAGAGAATCTACAAGTAATAACTGAGAATGAAAGGCTTAGAGAGGTGAATGAGACATTTAAAAAGGAATTGAAAACTGAGAAAGAAGCAAATGAAAAGCTGAAGAAATACAATGAAAGCTCACAAAAGCTTGATGAACAATTGAAGAGCCAAAGAAGACCCATAGACACAATTGATCTTGGATATAAAGGAGAAGGAACATTTGAAATCGATGAGTCCTTTAAATTTGAACCTAAGGAGACACATAAAGATTAGAAGATAGATCTAATAAAATTAGGTAATAAACCTAACAAACCTACTTGTTATAACTATGGAAAGCTTGGTAATACTGCAAATGTGTGTAGGAGAAAACCAATGAATAAACCTTACTCTTTTAATGGTTATTTATATAATTATCATAAGTATGGTCATACTCCATATGAGTGTAGATCTAGGTCTAGAAGTAGATCCAACAGTGGTAGCTTTGATGGATATTGTTTTACAACAAACAAATATGGACACAAAGACGAAGATTGCAGGTCAAGAGTATATGCACATAGGTCACCTGTCACACCGGTGAATACTGTTAGAAGGGAAAGATAATTTAATACTACATGTTTAGTATGTGGCAACTATGGACACCTAGCAGTAAATTGTAGAATGAGAACTCTGAGAGGTACTGCTGGTCCTTGGAAGTCAATTGACATGGCATGTTTTGTCTGTCATAAGATAGGTCATTTGGCTAGAGACTGTCAGTTTAGGAACCAATTTCCTAATCGGTTAGAGGATAGGAAAGGAAAGTAGATTACCAATGTTGATGATGTCAGAAGTGACATGAAGAAGAGATGGGTGAAGAAAGGTGAACTGAATTCTTTTGAGTTGACTGAGAACTCTACAAGTTTAGGAAGTGTGGATAATCCATTAGTGAACTAAGAATATTATTTTCTTACTGGGAGAACTTATAGACAAATCCATTATCGATCCCCTAGATTCATGAGCGGTAATGATCTATATGCACATTATAGTGTAAATTTCCGTGATTCTATTTTTTGAGGTCATTTGTGATTGTGTGTAGACCACACTAAGATTTCATGGTTAATAGCTATTTGATATCGGTTATTACTATTGGTTGAGTACCAACCGGTGGATATGTATTAACCGGTGACATGATACTATTCCTACCATTGAAGTATGCAAAATCTATTTTCCCAATGATAAATAGAGGAAAAGTAATCACATTTTACACCTTTACTTTCATTGGAGTATTCAAGATCTATCTTGAGCTATAGTGTGTAACGGTTACTTTTGAGATTGAGATTTTGAGCTGAATCGTATCAATTTTTTGTGAAGCCCTAACCAATGTATTCCAAATTACCAGTTTATTTTTTTGTTAGATTTGTGTGTTGTTGCAGTTAATCATAATGGAAAAGAATGTTAATACTCCAGTTCTTGTTAACATCACTAAGGAGCCTCGACACGTATTCAAACTGCATCCAATCAAAGCGGCCGAGATTGATATGTCAGGTGCCCTATCCAATATTCCTCAGCAAGTGATGTTGATCGAATATGTTTGGTCCTATATCCATTATAGAATCAAAGTGCTGGGATCTGAAGAAATCAAGGAAGAGTACAAGGGTATGTGCATAAATGGTGTGTTGAAAGATGAGCATAAAACATATACAAGCAAAGGGTTTAACATATATAGTGGATATTCCCACTGAATTTCATCCCAATTGGATTCACTATGTGGTAAGTAGAGTGCATGATCAGTTTATATGGCTGGACATACCACACAAGATTTCCAAGATAATGATTCACAGGGTTACAAGATTTTGTGCACATGGACTAGAATATACATTGATAATAGTGGCAACTCATTTGGTTCTGAAAGTTTTTCACGAGGTATTCCCTCCCTCAATATTGTGCTTAATATTCAGGAAATTGATAATGCTTGTGATTGGCTTGAGAAGCATACTTTAATAGGATATTTTGTGGGTAGAACTCCACCTAAAAGAATGTTAAAAGATTGGGTTGCCAAAGCCTAGACTCATCATAGATTTTAGCTTGATGGCGTTCAAAGCCTTACTAAGGGATTTTTTTGTTTCGTTTCTCAAACCCTACCCAGGTTGACACAGTATTCAATCATGGGCCTTGGACAGTTAGGTCTTCCCTGTTGGTTTTCCAGCATTGGTCTTGAGACTTTACAATCTCACACACAAAAAAGCTAAGGGTCCCCATTTGGGTTGAATTTTTGGGTCTTCCCTTGCCATGTTTTCCATTCATGCAGACTATTGTACAAACTCTTGGCAAGGTGGTGTGCATGGAACACGATCATTTTTTTAACACTCGACCTTAGAAAAGTGTTTGTGTTGAGGTCGACCTTTCACGTGACCTTAAAGAAATGGTCAATATTCAAGTGCTTTATTTGAACCTGCCTAACACCTATTATAGGTGTCAATCAGCTGAGCACAAGGTCAAGGACTGCCTGTTGGCCATGCCTCACATGAAATCTCCTCCTAAGGATGTTCCTTCAATCCTAGAGAGGTGGCAAAAAAAGAAAAAATGGACCACTATGGTGCAGAAAGGAAAAAATGCCTCAGCCCCTAAGAAAATTTCATCTTCTATAGCTCAGCCATCAACGAAAGTCTCTACGATGGCTCATGTTACCCCGACGGTTGCAGTTCCATCAGCTCATGTTTCAAACCCCTTCCCCATAGGGGATGGAAGTGCCTACGAGTGTTTCTCAGCCCGCATGGGTCTACACTCTGCAGGTGGCTTACATGATAGTGTTTAAATCTTTGTGAGGATCCCGCAGCCCTTCCAAGCGAGCTGAGATTTAAGATGACAGCATGGAGAATCAGAGAGTCATCCCTGTAAGAGATTCTTCTCATAGCTTCAGAACCAGTTCAACCTTCTTTCATATTAGCTTCTCCTCTCTTGGGGACAAGGATGAAATGCAAGAATTGGTATCATGAATTTTCTCTCTTGGAATGTTCGAAGTCTCACTTACCTCCCCAGAAAATATTTTGTTCAATATGCTAGATACAGGATTGGTAACCTGGATATTCTCTGTCTCCAGGAAGTTAAAATTTCTGGTTTCATGCTCAATACTGCTTGTCATGTTATTTGGCCGGATGCTATTGTGTTCTCTTAATAGTATGAAGCTGGTTGAAGTGTTGTTACTCTTATTTCCCCTCGTTTATTTTCTTCTACTATTTTGCATGGTTCTGACCCCATGGAGAGAGTTATTTGGATATTGTTGTCTTTCAATAATCATTCTTTTGGCATAGTTAATGTTTATGCTCCCAATGATGTTGTTGAAAGATCACATCTGTGGTGTTGGATGACAGATCATCTGCCACCAACCACCTAGGTTATATGTGGGGAATTCAATATGGTTGAGCTAGGTTCTGACAAAAATGAGCTTTTTCCATTTAGATGGACATTTGGAGAAAGAGAGGCTTGGTACTACATGCGTAATAAATTGGGCCTTTTTTATCCCAATGCCAACCAATGCCGTCCTAGTGGGGTGTGGCATACTTGGTCCAATTTTAGAGCTAGATCCGACAAGATTTTTAAGAGGCTTGATCATGCCATGATTACAAATCAATCTTTTTTCTCTTTTTTTGAAGATAAGGAATTACCTATCATTCCTTTGATTGATGTGACTTTGTCAGACCACTATCCCATCCTTTGATTAAGATTAATTAAATAATCTTAATTATTTAGTTGATTTGTTTTATTCTTCTAATGTAATTTACAATTGTCTTTTCCCTCCAAAATTGATAATTGAATGATTTTAATTAATTATTTAGTTATTTAGCATTCACTTCATTAACCTTTCAAATCTCATAAATTCACATTAACCTAGAGTGCCCTCAGAGTATCGACCCCTAGCCTACCAATGCTCACCGGTGCTCTCAGCTTGCCAAGGAGAAGGGGAAAAGAGCTATGAAGGAATTATTTGATAAGGAGAATGTCTCGCTAGAATCTCCCTGCCGGGAAGAAAACCATAACAATTCTGACCTTGAGGAGGGAAGGGATGCTATCCACAATGTTGTGGTTGAAGAGGGCAAGGAAGATAAGGCCCTTGTTACTATGGCCGAGAACCCTAAAGGTGTTGCAAAAAATGGCCTGGTTGGGAAAATCAAGTACTAGATTGTTAATCTGGAAAAAACGGTGGCTAAGCTGAGTGGGGACCTGGCCAATACTAACAGGAGGCTGGCAGATATCAGCAAATTTTCCCTCAAGGTCATGCATGCCTCATCTAGCACCCTCTGTTTGCTGAATGAGAAGGCCTCTACCGGGAAGGAGTCTATTGAAGGAAATCGTGAACTCTTCAATTTTCTGAACAAGGAGTGGGCGAACTTGCTGCTCTCAAAGCGCTTATGGGATGACAAAGGAACCTGCTGATGGTGCGGGATGGTAATGGGTGTTGTTGCATTGCTGCCCCCAAGACTTTAATTATAGTTTAAGGCTTAAGACTTTAATTTTGGTTAATGACCCTGTGTGGTATGGTTTAATTTTTTGGCTGCTGGACCTTGATACTATCTGTATGTGGGGTTCTGATACTTTACGCTTATACTGATTTAGCTTCTTCATTTTGATTTTTGATAGAGGTAGATATTTTTACTTTGATTTATGTTGCTTTCTAGGCTAATTTAATATGTTGTTAAGTCTCAAATCTCATCTAATTTGATATAATAATTCTTCTAATATTAATTAAATAATTTAATTATATTTAATTAATGTATTTTCCCATTTTAACTGAATAATTCTTATTATTTTATTAAACTAACAGTTCTCATTCTTATCAACATAATTAAATGATTATTTCAATTATTTAATTTACTAATTATATATACTATAGTTGAATAAAATAATTGTTTTATTTAATTACTCGAGTTCCATGATGTTAACAAATTAGATTCTAAAATAAATACTAACCAATCTATTCTATCTTGTGTCTAATCAATTTTTCTACTAATTAATCCTCCCTCGAATCAATTTTGTCATCTAGTTAATCAATTCTCTTAATTGTCCAATCTAATTAGTCTTTTGGTCAATCTATTTAATCTTTTAATCAATCAACTCTATCAATAATCTAGATCTTGTTGAATAATTCTTTGATTTTTCGTAATGATAGATTTAATAAAGAAACAATATAGACAAATGAAATGATCATTAGATAATTTTAAAATAAAATAATATTAAGATTTATTTTAGTTTTTATTAAGTAAATAAAAATTCATCAACAATTATAAAATGAAATAAATAATAATTTTAAAAATAGATAAAATAATTTCAAATAAATTAAAAATAAAATTTAAATAAAATAAAAGAGTTTAAATTAAAATTAATATAGATATCTTAAGTATTTTATTTAAAATTTGGTAAGTTTATTTAGTTTAAACATTATTACAAAATCATTTATTTATTTTAATTGTATTTAAATAATTATTTTGATTTACTTAAATTTATTTTATTTTATTTACTTACAAGTTTTTAATAGATAGTTTTTTTTGTCAAAAAGTTATTTAACAAAATAAAATACATCATATTTATTTTTCAATAAATGTAATTAAAAATATTTATTCCACGTAGAATAATTAAAAATTTATTTCAAGCAAATAAAATAAAGTAGGTAAAAGAAAAAATAAAAGAAGTAAATAAAAGAAAGTAGGTAGAAGGAAAAAAATTAAATAAAATAAAGTAAATAATTTCACAATATTCTTGAATATGTGTAGTTTAAAACAAAATACTTTTTAGCAAAAAAAACAATCCTTAAAAATAGAGTAAAATATAAATAAAATAAATTTTCCAATATTGCTTCATTCTTAGTTATTTTAGATGGATATATTTAAGATATTTTTTATTTACAATTTAAATTTTTTTTAATCAACTTAAATATACAAATATATAAATAATGTCAAAATTTTATGAAAATAAATTATTTCTTTAATGAATTTTTAGTAGACTATTTTAGACATTTTTATACTACTATTATAATAATAAATTAGTCACTCATACTTAATATTTTATAAATTAAACTAAAATAGATTATTCATTATACAAGCAATTTATTAATTTAAACTATTCTAATTATCACTATTTTTTCCTGTTAGAATATTTCTAATGTTTTGTAATATTTTTAACATAGAAACTATATTTTATATTTTATAATGTAAATATTTCATTACAAAATTCAATTATTTATAATGTATAACTATTATATATTTAAAAAATTTACTATATTATATTATATATATACTATATTTTATATTTTATATTTTACAATATAAATATTTATTTTCATTAAAAAATTCAATTATTTATAATATATAACTATTATTTATTTGAA
>MU225646.1:1204667-1227818 GCA_018584345.1 Thuja plicata | reverse complement strand
AGCAAGCACTTTCACCTCCACCTCCACCTACTCCCGCTGAGTTGAGAGAGAATATTAGGAGAAATGTACATGCCATTATGAAAGACATCAATACCATTAGACGTGATCCTCATCCACCTCCCCAGCTACTATGCCTTGTAGATAGCATGCAAGGCATTCTAGATTTTGTATAGTCATTAGACTCCGAGCTAGATAGTTTTTAGTCATGGAGGGACTCCATGCATGCCTATTATGCTAACGACCTCTCTTATAAAGAGGTCAATGATTTAAAAATTATAAAAAATGATATGAAACATTATTTTCAGAACCCTGAAACGGGTGAGGAGATAGTTGGCGAGAAGCCATGTATTTCTATTAGATGGTGTCAACACCCACAAATAGTTGAGCATTTTTGGGAGCGGTGGTGGATGGTATTTGACCATCCGCTACACGCCAATCATGAGGTCCCCCTATATTTTTTGAAAAAATTATGGCTGAATTTGAATTGGTTAAGAAACCCAATTACTTGTTATGAAAGAATTCCAGGGGGTTGGTAGGGGTATGCCACAGAATATGGAAAGGGCCAAATTGAGTGATAGAACTAGAAATCATGTGCATAATGAGCCCCTTGTTCCTCTTACTTCTCTAGTAGTGCATTTACCTATCCATGATCGAGAAATGTAGTCTTCTCTTGGTTCATTGAGTGCCCTTTCAGGAAATTTGTTAAAGGAGTTGACCCAGGTGAGGGTTTCCCCTAACATAGCACATGTTTGCACGTGTTGTGGTGATATATACATATGGGTCCCCAGAGTGAGCCTGAAGATTCTAGTGCTGCCCATGGTGGATATGATGATGCTGATGGTGGCGCACATGGTGATGTTAGAGATGAGATCACATCATATGTTGATTTTCTCTGTGCGGATGATGATCATCCCGCAGAGGTAAATTTAATTATAATTACATTGCAATATTAAATTCCATAATTATACACATATCAACCATAACATGTATATTTTTTGGTGAATAGAGGAGGGTTGACACTAGGTCATTCAATGACCATCGTCATATCACCTCCACACCTCGAGATCTCAGTGACCCATTCACGGTATGCACTTTGATCTAGACACATTTAAGTAAATTTAAAGTAAATAATTAAAAATTAAATTGATAATGTGTTTGATATATTTTTTGCAATTTGTAGGGTGCTTCATGTAATACTGAGGTTGGTAGTTCTTCATGCTCTACCCCACCAATCATAGAGCCTTGGCCTCATATACCCGTAGTATATTTTTCATTCATTAATTTTAGGTGTTTATATGCTTACTAATTTATGTACAACTTGTATTCGTGCTTTTTTTTTGTAATTGTAGGCTTTTGGATTATCTCATGTTGAATCACATTTACATCCCGACTCATCAGTGACACTGGCTATGTGTCAGACACCTAATGTACATGCTTTTATTCCATAAATTTATAGTCAATTTATATATTAAAAATTTATGTATATACAAGTTTGATTCATTCTTTATATATGTTGTTCAGGTTGACACCACCATGACTCTTGGCATGGCTACATGATTGAGCCAAATGCAACCATCAACATTGTCCTTTGAGGTCATGATTAAAATTAATTTTGCAATGTCTATTGTGTACCTATCTTTAATACTTGGATTATCAAAATTTTGAAATGTTTTCTTTTACATGACTTGACTGCATCCACTTTTGATGTTGCTGAGAGAACACCTCCTTGTCCCACTGAGGGCATTACTGAGCATGGATGTATGGTAAAATTTTAAATGTTCATTAATATTTATTACTTTTTAAGTGAATTATGAAAGTTATTTGAATTAAACAAGCATATTCTTCTGATGCAATCTTTTTAAAATGTACAGGAGGACGAGGGCACTCAGGAGAAGACACAACATGATGGTGCATCTCAATCACCTTCATGTGGAGTGAAGAGGACTGTAGATCAACTTGATGAGTAGAGTTAGATTATATATGTTACATACATTATTTCACTCTTTTTTGTGACATGCTAGACCTTGTTATGTTATTATATGATGGACATTTTATGATGACACGTGTTATACATATTATCAGGACTTATTATCATGTTATTTGGACTTTCATTATCAAGACTTGTTATCATATTATTTGGACTTGTTTTTAGAGTAGGAATTTTTTGTGTGATTATATATATCATGAGTTGATATGATGGACATTATGATACCTATTATTCTAGGACTTATTATGTTAGTTATCTAATTCGTGGAATTTTTATCCTATTTCATGGTTTTTTAAAATAATGGTTTGAATCTAGATAAATGAGTTTTCAAGTGTCAAGTACAAAAAAAATGCAAGCTCCCTAGTCCATATAGTCCAAGTGTTAGAATTAGAACTCCTAAATGAATGTCATTTAGCTGACCCATTGATTGTATCACAATCATATATTGAAATGATATCTTCTCTTCAACTATCCAGAAGAAACATCTGATTGTAGAGTTCTAACTTGATCCAGTAGACAAACTTGTTTTACACCATTCAACAATTACACATGCATCTTTAAATTTTGGTTTTTCCTCAAATTTGAGTTTCTCTCTGCAAAGGACTCTCTTAACACATGCACCGACACCATTGTGTTCTCCTTTCTCATGTCCAACCTAAAAAAAACTCCAAATATGTTGGATATTAATTTGCCTATGTGTCCTACTCAACCAATATAATATTCTAGCATTCTTGAATTACCCCATACAATTATCTAACCATATTAGATGTTATGTTATATGAATTTATCTCTCTTAAATTCTCATTAAATGTCTTAAAGTAATACTGGACAAACTTTGATGAGTGTAATTTATTATCACTCATATAGAAATGGTACTCTCTCAAAACAATTTGATCATCTTCTGTACTATCATGTGCATGCCCATAGACAATATGAACAAAAAATGTTACTTGCACTGAATTATAATAATGCAGTTGGATCTCATCTTGTGGTGCAAGAATGTATTTATTTGCAAAGTCAACGAATGAAAGTATACTACCAATTGGAAATGTATTCTTGCATATGTGAAACTGTCCATCAGGCCATCTAGCATTTTGAAAGTGTTTTACATATTTAGGTACGACCAAGTACTCTTGAATTCATTCATAAATGCATGAACACTTACTTTTTTAGTAATTAGATCACACTTTTTTCTAACCTTTGTATCCTTCAATGGATACTCAATAGTTTTAAATATTTTTACATCAGCTAGTTGCTATCCAAAATTAATTGAAAATTTTTCATACAAATAGTCATCTAAAAATGCAAGATTGCCACATACATCACATACACCAGAAACACATGCATTCAAAAGAAAAAAATTGCTCATTTGGTGGTTACAAAATAAACCTGATATAAACTCCTTTATAGTTTGAGGTGGTATATTTGTTGATCAAGTGATGGAGATAATGAAGACCGAGTGATAATAGGTATACATGTTTGTAGAAATGGTTAGTTCAGTTGTTATTTTGTCATTGATGTCAAGCAATGGATTACTGATTTATATTGAGTTAGGAGAAGTTAAATGGGTGAAAAATATACATTAGAGAATGATGAAGTAATGTTGATATAGTTATTTGCTACTATATATTTGATTTTATCAAGTCGGTACATTTGATTGATTAAATCAGAGATTGCAAAGAGTTAAGTTATGACTGAAAAGAGTTACTCTACCGAGCTAGACAGAGTCAGTTGGTATAGAGTTATGTTAAGTTGGTTTCAGTTACCGAGCACCGAGAATGATTTAGGCACCGAGCAGTGATTGAAGTTAGTTACCAAATTTCAAGGCAAGCTGCCGAGTAATATATATTGATTGAAAATGATGATAAGATCAAATTTAATACGAAGCTATGATGATCTAGATATTGATAAGGATTAAAGGAAGTTGTTAGAAGTTCTATGAGCGAGAAAACTCAATGAGAAGATCTAAGGCAGAGATTAATTAGTTAAACTTGATTATTAGAGTTCCAAGAAAAAGTTCAAGTTACGAGGTAAAAGTTAAACGGTTTATCAAGCTAAGATTTGTGAAGAAGATGGTCAAATGGATAAGAGAAAATGATGGAAAACCTAAGAAAGGAGATTAAGAGTCAAAAATTTTTCTATATAAAGGATTGGAACTAATGAGAGAAGAGAGGCTGGAGAGTTGAATTAAGAAGCTGAAGAAGTTGAAGAAAAGAGTTACCGAGCAAAGAAGAGAAGTAGAAAGGGAAGAATATACAATCTAGAGTAGAGACAAATGGAGTATGTGATGCCAATATTCATGTGAGAATAAAGGTTCTGACCCAAGAAAATTTAGTTTCTATATTTACAGATCAAACTTTTACTATTTCTTATTAGCATTTATAATAGAGAAAAATCTCTTAGCTGAGTGGATTTAATAGTCCTATTTGTAAATCCTAGAAGTAGGTGATATTCCAAAAGAGTGTTTAAAGGCCTCTAACAAGGTCATTCCTAACAGGGTGAAGATCTTAACAAATCTGAGGTGAATCCCTTAACAGGGTCACATCTAGATAATATGTTTGTAAGCTTGAACAAGATAAGTTCTTAACCGAGTGTACTTCAGAAGGGTACATTTTTATTGTGGGTCATAATGCCCACAGAGGTTTTTCCCTTATTGGGTTTCCTTGTTAAATCTGGTGTTAAATAAGTTTGAATGATTGATTTGCATATTATGAGATGTATGGTTGTTTAAGTTATTATAGTTATTTGGTGAGTTGTTCATTACTGTATTCAGTTCTACCAAGTGAATCGGTGAGCTAAGTTTTAATTATTTAAGATTGATTTTATCTGATTCACCTCCGCCTCTCAGTGGACCAAAAATTGGTATCAGAGCTTGGTACTCTAAAGTGTTAATTTTAAAAGGACATGAGTTAGGATCTAAATATGTGTAAGAGGGAAGCTCCAAAGTTGAATAGGGAACAATTCTCTACATGGAAAAGTAGAATGAGATTGTGAACAAGCATGTGTTTGGTATAGGAGAGTATGGACTTCATTTTATTGATAATGCATATGTTGCACCTACAACTGCACCTTTGACACTTAATGAACAAAGACAGAAGCAAGAACATACACAAGTCATGATTGAGATTTCTTATACACTTAATGCTAGGAATATGATGAAATTGATGGATGTACTACTTCAAAACAAGTGTGGGATAAGCTTATTTTGACCTATGGTGGATATCAACATGTTTAGAAAGAAAAGAAGAAATTTTGAGAGGTAAATTTGATTCAATGAGAATGAAAGAAGGAGAAAACATAATACAATACAACACTAGAATTAAGGAGATTGTTAATTCTATCAGAGGAGCTAGGGGAACCATAATTAAAGAATATGTAATGAAAAAAATTTTGAGAACCCTGCTAGCGAGTTATGTTATACAAGAGTTGAGATTCGTTCCTCAAATGAATGTTTCACTTGATGCTACTATTGGTAAGATGGTTGCATTTGAGATTAATGATTTTGAAAATAGTCTACCTGCTACATCTAAGATTGAGTCTACATTTAAGTCGTCTTTGAAGATTGGAAGTTCTAAGGACTCTAGAACTAGTGATGGATATGTGAGAAGTTCTAGTGAAAGATTTAACAATTGTCAGAGTGGTTTGGAATAATTACTTGCTGAAGATGAAGAGAATGAGAGAGAGTTTGAAGATTTGTTGGATAGAAGACTAAAAAGAGGCAAAGGAAGATATCAAGGTAAGTTACCCTTGAAATGTTTTAATTGTAACAAGATTGGTCATATTGCATCTAACTACACTGAGAAAGATAATGAGGAGAAGAAAGATAACAAAGATAAGGACAAAAGAGAGAAAAGTTTCAAGAGATTCAGAGACTACAAAAAAAGGTAAGAAATCTTGTCATATTGCTAATGAAGGACTAAGTAATGATGATTCAGATGACAATGATGGTGAAGAAGTTGTGTATGTTTCTATTAAAGATGATTCTGATGGAGAAAACAAAGGATAACGAAGAGCCCTAATATCACAAGTAAGTAAGAATGAAACATGGATTATAGATAGTGGTTGTTCACATCACATGATTGGTGACACACTTAAGTTTACTTCCTTGGAGAATCATGATGGATGATTTGTTAGATTTGGTAATGATGCTCTATACCCTATGAAAGGAAAAGGTTTTATAATTCTACTGAATAAAACAAGATGTGATGATGTTTATTGGGTTGAAGACTTGAAGTATAATCTATTGAGTGTTGTACAACTAACTAACACGTCACTGAATGGAATTTCAACATGGAAAGGTGAAAGTTTTTGATAAGAAGGAGAGTTTGATTGCTACTGGAGAGAAATCTAAAGGTAATTTATTTTATCTTGATACTTCTAAGAAGATTTTCCTATTTGCTAAAGTTGAATATGTTTGGTTTTGGCACAAAATTCTTTGTCATGTTAATTTTCACAACTTGATCAAAGTGATTAAAAATAATAGAGTCAGAGGACTACCGGGATTAGAGAAACCTGAAAATGTAATATACAGAGAATGTCAAATGGGTAAGATGACTAAATCTAGGTTTTCAAGAATGACTTATGTTACACAAGGAATTTTGGATTTAGTGCATACTGATTTATGTGGACGCATGAGGACTCAAAGTTACTATGAAGACATATAATTTATTTTATTTATGGATGATTATTCTAGAATGATGTCTGTAATGTTTTTAAAATAAAAATATGTTGCATTTGAAATTTTTAAGTGGTACAAGGCTAGATTGGAGAAATAAAAAAGAAGACATTTGAAATATCTAAGATTTGGTAGAGGAGGCGAGTTTACATCTGATGAGTTTACACTGTTTTGTAATGAAAATGGAATTAAGCGACAAATGTCAGCATTGAGGATACCACAACAAAATGGTATTGCTAAAAGAATAAAAAGATCTATTGTTGATTGTGCAAGAACACTGATAATTGAGAAAGGTATTTCACAAAACTTTTGGAGAGAAGCAGTCAGTACTGCTATTTACACATTGAACCAAGTACAAATGAAGAAAGGTACCAACATAACACCTTATGAAATTTGGTATGAACAAAAACCTAATGTGAGTTGTTTCAAAGTTTTTTGATGTAGATGAACTATATATTGAAATATTCTAGAGAAGGAAAGTTTGATTCTAAAGGGGATGAAGGAATATTCTTAGGATATTCTACAAGGAGTAAAGCCTATAAGTGTTTGAATAAAGTTACTAACAAAATGGTGGAAAGTGCAAGTGTCAGAATTGATGAGTTTGCAGAAAAGAATGATGAAGAAAGTAAAAAGGAACCTAAAGATTATGAGAAATTTGTATATATAAAACCTGATGTTCCTAACACCTTACTGAGAGCACCTACCAAGGAGGAAGTTGAACAAAGAGCTCAACAACTGAATGATGAGGATGAAGCACCAAGACCTATCGAACCTATTTTAGCAAAATATGTGATAAGGCACCACTCCCCGAGCAAGATTATTGGAAATAAAGATGAAGGAGAGATTAAAAGAGGCAAGGTAAGAGACAATACATGTTTGATATCTACATTTGAGCCAAAGAAAGTTAAAGATGTAATAGATAATGAAGATTGGATGAAGGCAATGAGAGAAGAGTTTGATCATATTGAAAAGAATAGTACATGGACTTTAGTACCTAGGCTGGAGGATAAAAATGTTATTGGTACTAAATGAATTTTTAGAAACAAGTTGAATGAGAATGGAGAAGTTATCACAAACAAATCTAGATTGGTTTGCAAAGTTTATGCACAAGAAGGTATTAATTATAGAAAGAATTTTTCACCTGTTGCTATATTGGAAGGAGTTCATATACTTCTAGATTATATGACTTACAAAGGATTCAAATTTTATCAAATGGATGTCCAGTTTGCATTTCTGAATGGGATACTTGAAGAAGAAGTTTACATTGAGCATCCTGAAGGATTCATTGAGAGTACAAATAAGAACAAGGTATGTAAATTACAAAAATCTCTTTATGGTTTGAAGCAAGCACCCTGAGCATGGTATGAGAGATTGCACTCTTATCTAATCAAAATAGGATTTCAAATAACAAGTGACAATAGTAATGTTTACTTGAAGTGTAACAGTGACAACAATGTTTTAATTTCTAAAATTTTTGTTGATGATATTATTTTTGGAGGCAATAACACCTTATGTAAGGCATTTGTTGATGAAATGAGAAAAGAGTTTGAAGTTTCAATGATTGGAGAGATTAAGTTCTTTCTAGGTCTACAAATACAACAAGTTGCAGAAGGGATTTATATTACACAAGCTAAGTATATCAAAGAGATCCTCAAAACTTTTAATATGGAAGATTCCAAGCATGTTGGAATACTGATGGTCACAGAATGTAAATTGTCAACAGAAGATGAGACACAAGAGGTGGATAATACTCTTGACCAATCCATGATTGGTAAATTACAGTATGTTGTTCATAGAAGACCTGATATAACACACACAGTTGGGATTATTGCAAGATTTTCTTCTAATCCTAAGGAAACACATATGTCTGCAGTTAAGAGAATTTTTAGATATCTGAAAGGCACTGAATGTTTTGGTTTATTGTACAAGAAAGGAGGTATTTTTGATCTACAAGTCTACAATGATGCAGATTGTGTTAGGATTGGATTATACTAAGAGGGGGGGGGTTTAATTAGTATAATATCACTTTAAACTAATTCCTCAACCACTTAAACATTAATCATTCATTTGCAGTAAAGTAAAGAACATAAGAAAATTACACAATACTCATAACACCATGATTTGTTTATGAGGAAACCCTGGCCAAGGGAAAACCCCAGTGGGGATGATACCCACAAGCATGTACTAAAGTATAATATCCCTATAAGGAGACCTAGTACTGTTAGGAGCTAAATATTACATAGTACATTTCCTTGTTAGAGGAATAAAAACCCTGTAAAAGTTTCACAACACCCTGTTAGGGGCTTCTAAGCTTACAACTCTTACAATGTAATTCTGTTACAAAAAGTTCTCAGTCATGAATAAGACAAGCATCACAAATTCTTTGATAGTTACTTTATATCTCTGCCATTCTCTACTCTTCCATTTGTATGTCTGCCCTTCTAGATAACTATTACATACACACACATAATATTTACCAAAAATATCTTACATATATATCTCATAACTTTACAAAGTCGACTCTCTAGATGATTATTACAAATATTACAAAGTCGACCTTCAAAACATAATACATTTAATCTAGTAAATATCAAATGCATAGTTAGTTCTCTTTCATAGTCAATGTATAGGATATCAAAAACCAAAATACAACTTCAATTTCCTGGAGTCCAAGTCATACTCCCTCAGTCTTCGCTGTTGTCCAACTGCTCTGTATCGTTGTTCTTCTGCAGTCTATCTATCTTCAAATCCTTATAACTCATCATAAACTTAACCAAATCCAAATCAATCTTAGGTGGAGGTCATACATACTCCATACCATCTGCCTCTAAGGTTACTTACCCTAATTCATCGATCTCTATCTTTGACATCCAAAATACTTATGTATCTCTGCTACTATACTTAGTCGATCTCTGAATCAACAAAACTTAACTTCAAAGTAATCGATCTTAAACCCAGATGTGTTTCCATAAATGAAAACCAAAAATTGAATCACATTTACCAAAATAGATCACTTTCCAACAATCTCTCCCTTTAGCATTGATGGAAACACTTTAAAAAAAAATATCTAAGTGTTCCAACTAAACAAAACTGTCTCTTCTTCTCCTTGTCTCTTCTCCATATTTTTATTCATTTTCTTCTTCTCTTTTCTATAATTTTTTTTCTTTGTCTTCTCCCCCTTTGACAACAATGACAAAGGTGCATATAAAACAATAGGTCTTAGTTCCTTCTTACCAGTTTTAGAACATCCTGAAAAGAATCTTCCAAAATTTACTTCTATGCTCCAAGTCTTGAACAAAATTTGACTGATGTGAATTAAACCATTCTTTGCAAATGATGTAGTTTCAACTTCTTTCAACTCTATGGGAAAGTCTTTGGTCAATGAATCTGCAACCTTCTCCAAATCTGAGAGATGAGCTTCAAGTATGGATAATTTTGGAGTAATAAAGATCCTCAGCAAATTGAATCTATTTAACACTCTCCCTTTCTCATTATCCAATACACTGAGCTTAGCCAATATCCTTGTAACTTATTTGTCTAGTTCTATTGTGGATTGTGAAGATGTTTCACAACCATCCATCAAGCTATTCAGATTTTCTCTCTCCTTGGCAATAATGTCTTCAACATTCTGAATGTGTCTAATCAGATTCATGCAATAGCTAAATAGTTTTCTCCCATGTCCAATGCAGCTCTTTGCATTTGTCAAACAATTTTTTACAATGCCAAAATCCCATGAGATGGACTTGTAGACTTTTGTCAGTTTCTTCTCTGAATATGTCTTCTCAGCCTTCTCTTCTGCAATCTTCAGCAAATTTTCACAATACCCATCAAATTCATCAAGTGTAATCTTCAAGTTTTCAATGTCATCTTTGTGCTGGAAAACTATAGGTACTGGAAGCAATTTATTCACAGTATCAATAGCTCTTGAGATTAATTTTGTCTTCTTATCTCCTTTCTGTGTAGATCTTTCCTTTTCTTTGTTTAATGCGGTGAATGCCAACTTTACCAATTCAACTTCATCCATGCTATCCACATTTACATCAGTGCTTTCCAATAATGAAATAGATGGTGAGTTTAATTCTTTCTTTTAAACTCATTGTTGTTCTATCTTTTGTTCATCATCCTTTTTATGTTCAACTTCCTCTTTCTGTTCTGCTTCATCTGCAATAGAGGTGTCCAAATTTCCTGCAAAAGGGTCCTTCTCATCTTGTGAGGGGTAAAGGGTCACTGCCACACCAGAGACATAGAAATCTGGTAGAGGATCTGCTTTGCTCTTCTCTATAGAGGTCTCTGTCACCTTAGGTCTTTCACCCATTCCCAATTGTGTGGGCGATGTTTTTTTAGGAGGTGAGATCTTGCTAGAAGTAGAGCTCATTAGAATCTTCTCTAATGCCTTCTGAGTTTCCTCAGTCACTGCATCATACTTCCTGCCCATTATCTTCAATTGTCTAATCTTTGTTCTTAATAGAGGTTTCAGTTCTTTGAATATTCTATCCCTCTCTTGTACTGATAACATAGGAAGCATGTTATCAATTTCCTTATTTCTAATCTGATCATCCTCAATTTGTGCCAAGTGTTTTCTGCTCTCCAATTTTGCATATAGATCTTTGGGTACACTTACTTAAATTTCTAGAAGGATCTTCTTGAAGGTAAGAAAATGCTCTATCACAATATCTTCAATCTTCAGCTTGTCTGATTCCTCATATCTGTCATAGTATTTATCAATTGAAACCAATTTACCTTGTTCAATTTCTCTTTTCTCTAGCATCTTCATGTTAGGTTTCCAAATATGTTTTTATGTTTTCTTCTCTTCTCTTGCTGTGGTTTTCTCTTTAGGCTTGCTTGATCTTGTGACTCTAGGAGTGACAACCTTTTCTTGTTTTGTTTTCTATTGTGGAGGAGGTGGACTATCTACCATAACTATCTCAAGAGTGATAGGGGCATCAATAATTCCACTTGCTACTCCAAGAGATCTCTCTTCCACCTTTCTTTTGACTTCTTTCAATTCCTCTTCTGTCAGTCTAGCTTGTATACTGCAATCATGAATAAGGTTAGCAATTTTCTTTTTCCTTGGTCCTCTAGACTGTTCCTCTTTCACCTTTGCTAAATTTTCTTCATAGGTTCCCCATCTTTCTTCTGTTGTGTCAACTTCTGATGCAAGAACATGTTCTACTTGCATGGTGAGTATTTCAGAACTCACTTCATAACCCATGGGGTGGCACCACTTCTTCCTAGGTGTAACTGCTTGAAAACATACACAATCAATTTCAACCATGAAAGAGATTGTATCCTGGTACTTTTCCACAATGTCCTCATGTAACTTATATCTTGTCTTCATCTATTTCTGTAGAATTTTGATCATGGAAAATAGTTCTCCATCTACCCAAGTAGTATTCTGTCTTTTGTAGCTTTGTGAAATTAGTATGCCAGTGGGTACTCCAAACTTCCAACCACTAGGATGTAAACCAAGAAACTTGTTCTCAATGTGAATGAACATATGCATCAATAATAAACCAAATCTGAAAGTTTCACTTTTATCCTTCTTCACTAGCTTCACATTATCTAGAAATTGCTGAGCCAGAACTTTGCATAGGTTATATTTTATGTTTTCCTTTACCATTCTCCATGCCATCATGATTACTCTAGTAGATACAAAGTTGGGTCTACTAATGTAGTAGAATTTGTATCCGAGTATCATGGCAATCAATCTCACATCTTGCTGAAAGATGTTTCTTATTGTCATTGCCCTCATGTCCCATTTAGAATGTGTTAGGGTTTTGACTTCTTTCTTCACATGCTTCTCCGCAATAGGTATAACTCCAGTGTTGTCTAATCCAGTGATCTCATGAATTAGGTCACTGCAAATATTCATAGGTTGGTCACCAATCCATATGAACTGATCATGAACCCTGCTCATCAATATCTTGAACCATTCATTTTCATCAAACTCGCATAAATCCATAATATTCATTATTCTCAACTGACTAATGTGTTTTAATTCTTCCTTCATGATTCCTTTCTCAGTCATATCTTCTATTTCAGTGAATATTTAATTGTCTCCCAATGTATCATACTTACAATTTATGTAAGCCCTAATGTCTTCTACATGCAATACGCCATGTGGGTTTTTTGAAAATGCTCCTTCCGAATCCTCTTCACAAGAGTTATATGGATGTTTCTTGAATTTTTATCTAGGATGATCAACAACGTCAAAAATGATAGTTGCATCCATAG
This sequence comes from Thuja plicata, assembly GCA_018584345.1. NCBI lineage: Eukaryota > Viridiplantae > Streptophyta > Pinopsida > Cupressales > Cupressaceae > Thuja > Thuja plicata. The sequence continues at coordinate 1,214,922 of MU225646.1, read as the reverse complement.
CTTAGATGATGTAAAATACCTTTCTCTGTAGAAATCCATATGTTATGCTCCAATCAATCACGCACGAAAAATGTAGAATAGTCTGAATGCTTCTGCTCTCTGATCTCCTTAGCTTGCTCTTTGTCAAATGGTGAATATATAGGTTATCAAATAGTGCTTTATACAAGTTAGGTTATAACTTTCATTTTCACTTTAAACTGTCTAATCGGCTGCTAAATATCATGAACAAAATATACAAGTTGGCGAAAGGTGCGCTCTTAGATATATGATCCATGATGTCAAATTAGTTCACACATAAGCTCACATGAGCTCAATCGACGAATTTAGGGGCATGATAAATTCTGATGTCTGTATCCAATGCTCCCCCTAAGGCCATGATCAGAAAATTATGTCAATTCTATCTTGCTACCTTCAGGCAAAGATTTAGTAGCATCTGTTGACTCTCGCTGAACTAATGTCTCACTTGTTCCTTTGATCTTCCAAATCTTGCCACTATTTTTGTCTTCTTCTTTCTTAAAAAAAAATTCAAAATCATTCTTCACATCTTCAACACTCTTGCCAGTATCATTTCCATTCTTCTGTGAATTCATAGGAGGTGGTGTTCTTCTGTTATCTACTCCATTATACCTACAAAAATTTTCTATATATCCTGGATTATTGCATTTGTAACATATAGGAGGCCTTCTTTCTTGATTAACTTGTAACTTATAGTACTTTGCAATGTGCCCAATGTTATTACATTTGTAGCATGTAGGTTTCATTGTAGGTTCTCTTCCATTGTGTTTTTCTATATCTAGATTGATTAGGTATTCTACATTCAGTCTTCTTGTACCCATATCCATTATAGTTAAAACAATAAACAGAAAAATTTCTAAAAGGGGAATTACCTCTACAGTCTCTCTTCATGTGTCCAAATCTATTGCAACAAAAGCATCTACCTCTAAAAGGTCTGATCTTCTCTTTAGGTTCTTCAATAGATGGTTTCTCAGCGTCAATCTTCTCATCTGATTTATCTTCCTGATTCTTTGAACATTCAGCTTCACTGAAGCCAATACTAGTCATATCACCTTTAGGTTTCCATTTTTATAGTTGTTCATCAATCAAGTCACTACTGGTGTGAAGTTTGTCAATGTGGTTCTTTGCTTCAACAAGTTCACCTTTCACAATCTGATTATATTTCGCCAATTCCAAGTACTTGTTCTTGTAGTTGTCAGCCTCATCCTTCATTTGATTTAATGCACTATTTAAGGTTTCTTCAATTTCCTTCTTAGCATTCTTTTGCATCTGTACTTCTTTAACCATAGATTTATTTTCAAGTTGCAAAGTCTCAATTTCTTCTTTTAGTTGCTTCACTTGATCTGAATTGTCCTTATCTGAATCTTCTTTTATCTGGACCACAAGATCTTCTCTTTGACTTCTAGAAAGCTCAAGCTGTTCTTTGAGTTTTTTATAAATTTCTCAGCTCTATGCATGTTGAATCTCAATTCTCCATTCTTTGCTTTTTCTTTATCAAGGTCTTCAAGTGCAGCATCAAAATTCTCTTGCAAACTGTCCAAATCCATTTTGATCTCCCTCAAGCTATTAGGATTTCTCTCCAAGGGCCAAAAGCTTTGATACCAATTGTTAGGATTGGATTATACTGAGAGGGGGGGGGGGGGGTGAATCAATATAATAGAACTTTAAACTAATTCCTCAACCACTTAAACATTAATCATTCATTTGCAGTAAAGTAAAGAACATAAGAAATTACACAATACTCATAACACCATGATTTGTTTACGGGGAAACCCTGGCCAAGGGAGAACCCCGGTGGGGATGATACCCACAAGCATGTACTAAAGTACAATGTGCTTGTAAGGAGACCTAGCCATGTTAGGAGATGAATATTACATAGTACATTTCATTGTTAGAGGAATAAAAACCATGTTAAAGGTTCACAACACCCTGTTAAGGGCTTTTGAGCTTACAACTCTTACAATGTAATTCTGTTACAAAAAGTTCTTAGTCATGAACAAGACAAGCATCACAAATGCTTTTATAGTTCCTTTATAGCTCTGCCATTCTCTGCTCTTCCATTCGCATGTCTTCCCTTCCAAATAACTATTACATACACACACATAATTATTACCAAAAATATCTTACATATATATCTCATAACTTTACAAAGTCGGCTCTCTAGATGAATATTAAAAATATTACAAAGTCGGCCTTCAAAACATAATACATTTAATATAGTAAATATCAAATGCATAGTCAGTGCTCTTTCATAGTCAATGTGTAGGCTATCAACAACCAAAATACAACATTGATTTCTTGGAGTCCAAGTCATACTCCCTCAGTCTTCGCTGTTGTCCAACTTCTCTATATCGCTATTCTTCTGTAGTCTGTCTGTCTTCAAATCCTTATAACTCATCATAAACTTAACCAAATCCAAATCAATCTTAGGTGGAGGTCATAAATAATCCATACTATCTTCCTCTAAGGTCTCTTTCCCTAATTCATTGATCTCTATCTTTGACATCCAAAATACTTCTCTATCTCTGCTACTATACTTAGTCGATTTTTGAATCAACAAAACTTAACTTCAAAGTAATTGATCTTAAACCCATATGTGTTGCCATAAATGAAAACCAAAAAGTGAATCACATTTACCAAAATAGATCACTTTCCAATAGATTGGGCTAGAAATATTGATGATAGGAAAATTACTAGAGGAGGAGCATTCTTTCTAGGTGAAAGATTGGTCACATGGCTAAGCAAGAAGTAGAGTTGCATTTTAAAGTCTACTGTCAAGGCAGAATATGTTGTTGCTTCCATGAATTGTGCAAATATTGCTTGGATTAAACAAATACTTGAAGGTATGAAAGAGATTATCTCAGATCCTATAACTATTTTTTGTGACAACACAAGTGTTATCAACATATCAAAAAATTTGGTCATGCATTCAAAGACCAAGCACATTTCTATCAAGTATCACTACTTGAGAGAACAAGTTCAAGATAAAAATGCGGTATTGGAATATGTGAATTCAAAGGTACAGCTGGCTGATATCTATACAAAGCCACTATTGAAAGATGATTTTTAGTATCTCAAAGGTAAATTAGGGGTTCTTCCCCTATCCAATATTCACTAAGAAGCATGAGGCATGATGCATCAATTCTATACTTTATTATAATTTATATTCTTGAATTGATGTTTTTTATTAAGGTAAATACATGTTTTGAAAGGACCCCAAAAACTTTTACAAAAGAGAACTAGAGATAAGAATAAATGACCCATACACACATAGAAAGCCTGCTACGAACAAAAGAAGGACCCCAATGAACACCCATTAACCCAAAAAAGGAAAACAAAAAACTGCCAAAAAGAAACACAGTTTCTGGCACAACTTCCAGCCTAGATTCCAGAACTGATAAAAACTACTTTATACTTTCATAGGCTTCCTCAGCCTCTTTCTACATGTCTTCCATTTTATCAATGGACTCTTTTAGTTCTTTCATCTCTTTTGAAATCTTTGGAATTTTCCTTTTTATGCCACTTTGGGTTCTGGTACCTAGGCCCGAGCTCCCAGCTTTGTCATCTATTATGATTTTAGTATTCTCTATCAGACTACTCTCCAAGTAAGCATATAACACTTTGAGATTTTGAACAGAGAATTTAATCCCTATGTTGCTATGCTTGAGAATAATACTTATCATATGCCCATTGTGGCTGATTTGATTTTTCATGTCTTTCATCTTTTCTTCCACAAGAGCATTGACTCTGGCTGTAATCTCCTCATTTATGTTTTTATTATTTACCTTAATCAGCAATTCCTTCTCCATTTCTTCTAGCTTGGATTTGAAGGGATCCATAGCTTCTTGCATTTCATTTAGGTGCTGCTTCATGTCCTTCATTTCCTCTCTGAGCCAATTCTCCATGCTGGCCCCATCATCCTCCTTGATCTTTGGAATTCTATCATCAATTTCAAACCCTACCATATTTTTATGGTCAGGGTCCATTCTCTATCTTTTATTTTTCCTATTACCAACCTTTAAGTTCGGCTGCTCTATTTGCTCCTCCTTGTCCTTACCATCATTCACTTCCTCATTTTTTTCCTCCTTGTCATCTCCCTCTTTTTCTTCTTCATCTTTTTCTGCTTCTTGATTACCGGCTTCATTTCCCCTGTTCTCATCTTCCTCATTCAAGGGCATTTCCTCCTCATTCATCTGGATGTCCTCCTTATTCACCTGTTCATATTTTTCTTTCACCAGAGACTCCTCATTTATCTCTTGAGCTTCCTCTTTAGTCATGAGCATTTTTTTGAATCTCATCTTCATTACCCTGACTATCAAGGGTTTGGTCTTCAATCTCCTCCTTCCTATCTAGATTCACCTTTTTCTTACTCATAACCCTTTTCTTCTGGTTCTCCTTTTTACTATCCAGCTTAATTTTCTTAGCATTCCCTTTAACCCTTTTGGGAATGGGTTCCAGGATTTGATTTTTGGTGTATTATGAAATTAACAAAATAAGCCCTTCATGAAGCACCAGGTTGCTAGATTTTTTTCTATGCTCCATGACACTATTATTCAGTGAGCTAAAAAGATAGAAGGGAAATGACACCTTTTTGTTATGCCTAAAATGATTTTCAAGAACAAAATGAAGGTTGTAAATTTTGGAGTAGCGACCATCCAGGGTGAAATACTCGATCATGACAGTCAAAATGTTTTCCCAGTGACTCTTAATTTTGTTAATGTCCACATAATCACCCGTCCCTTTGCTCAGAAGGGCTTCTTCTTCTTCATTTTTTGGGAAGATTTTGAAATCTTGAGTCCCAATGAGTTTTTTTTCCCTATAAAACTTCATGTCTTCATAGGAAAGAACCGTAATATCTGAAATTATGCTCATAGTTAGAGTAAAATACTTACCCCACATATTCACCTTTCCGTTCTTCCAGTCGTCTGCAAATTTTTTTGTTATTTCTTTGTCCCATCCATGCAGCTTCTCCATATACTGGGTCACACCACCCTTCTTCAGCCTTTTCTAGATTTTTTTTCTTTTGTTTCCACTTCATACAGTCCATCAGCTCCTCCCTCTTCAGACCACCACCCATTATAATTGAAGATTTCTAAGCTTTCAGAGAGTGAATGGGCAGAAACGCAATACTGTTGTGATTTTTCTATTTCAAAATGCTAGCTAAAACTCACAAACCATGCGAAGTCACATTCTTCATGAATCTCACATCCCTCAACTGACAACTATCATCACTCTTAATCTTAAGTGATCTACTCATCATTAGTTTTGATTTTAATTGAGCCTTCAATATAGTTGTGGACACCTAAAATTGACCAGGTGTATCTCAAGCATTCAAAATTGTAAATCTCAGCCAAATGCCTTAAAATATCATCTCAATGCAAAAAAAATGGATCAAATCAAATGGACATTTATCAAATCAAGTGGACAAAAATAAAATCAAATTAAAAAGTCAAATAATTAAATTCAAGCCTAAAGGGATTAATCAAATTATACAATTGATTTTAATCAATTTATTGTATAGTTCAAATCAAAAAGATCAAATCCAACCCATTCACCCTTCCATGGCTAAATTAATTAAATGATTGAGTTATTTAATTCTTAATTTCTTTGAGACAACCAACCAACTTTCCTTCCATTTGAGAACACCTTAAAGATTTTGACTTAACCAAAGTTTGATCATGATCAACTCACTCTACCCCCTACCCTTGGGAAAATGCTATAAATACAAGCCATTTCCTTTGTGTTTGGGATCCAAGAATTTCAAGAGAAAAAGCATCCTTATTATAGGCATTTGGAGAGAATTTGAGAGATTTTGATCATATTTCAGCATTTGCATAGCATTTAGTATATCATGTTTAGGAACATTTGTTGTTATCTAACACATCTTGGAGCATTTTGAGCTAGATTTAGAGCATTGTTTATCATTTATTTCTCGTTCTAGGATTGTCTTTGGGAGAGATTAAGACTGAGAGCTCTCTTAAAAAAGCTTAGATAGAGAACCAGAGATGATATGGGTTTTAAACTTCAATTCTTAGATTAAATAGCATTTTCTTTCCATAGAGTTGTTGCTTATTATCCTAATTTCATGAAGGTGTTAATCTTACACAAATAAATGACACCCACCGTGGGGCTCTAAGCCTCATTTCTAAAATTTTATCATAATATTTTGTGTGTTTTTCTGTGTTCTTTGTTCTATTTTGCAGAAAAATAGGAGAAGAGCTACCTATGCAACATTTATAGCCGCATGTGAACAATAAAATGCCACCTACGAAGCTTCTTTCGTCTCCGTCTTTCGTTCTTTAGCCGCGTGCTAGATAAAGTGTGCCGCCTGCTAGATAAAGTGTGCCACGTGCTAGATAAAGTGTGTTGCCTGCTAATTTTTAAGAGCCACTTTCCAACAACCTTTGGCCGCCTCTTATACTTTCTGTGCCGCCTATTAATTTTGTTTAGCCACATGTGATTTGTTAAAAGCCACTTACCAGGATTTAAAAGCCTCTTAGAAAGTTTCTATTTACACGTAGCAACATTTAAATGCCACCTTTTAGCTGTTAAATGCCACGTAAATGTTTCTGCTTTAAATCAGGTTTTTATTGATTTGTTCACTATTTTGATTCTCTATGTTTTTCTGTCCTGCAAATGAAAAATCACCGAAAGGTGCAGAAACCAGAGAAGCGGGTCACAAGGCTTAGCAAAGAGGTGAGTATTAAGGTTAAAAATGATAAACAAATACATGCAGCCAATCTTTTAGAGAGTTTATTTGAGGAGGAACACTTATATGATCACTACATTAAAGTGTTTTTTGCTTACAAACAAAAATTTCCTACTCTTTAGTTGATTTTCATAAGCTTTGATTTGATAAGTTTTTCATTAAAATATATTTTAGGAGGGAGTGTGTCTTTTTAGTTTTCCAATTTTTCTTCACTTTGTCTCTCTTTGTGTTGACTAACTTGTTGGAGGAGCCGGAGTGGGAACGATCACCACTAGGTGAGTTAAAATAAGCCAAAATCACTCAAAAATGTGCCTAGCCTTGCTAGCTTTGAAAACTAGGTATTTATCTAATCAAGCTTGCATTACTTAACTTGTGACAAATTATTTGAATCTAGTATAATTAGGGACACCCTACTATTTTCCGTTCAAACGAGACATTAGGTATATGCTCTCAACTTTTTGAAGTTGATCAAAAAGCCAAAAGCGTCAAGTTTGGGTGGTAGAAAGAAAGGGAGGATTGTTATGTATGTGGAGCCTAATCAGACTCAATTTCTTTCGGCGCGGTTTCCCCCCAGACATATCTATATGGGCCCCAAGCTCGGGGCCAACAATGACTTAATAATATTGTAAGGGGTCGACCATTGATTTTCTATTAGTCAGAGTATTTTTTTGCCCTAATTAGGTTAGGTCAAATATGCTTGTGAAAAGGGCTTAGGATTTCAAGATTTCATTGTATGAGGGATTTTCATAGCTTCTTGCGGCAGTATTGAGTTGTAGGTTTCAGATTGTAATTACTGGACAATAATAAAGATATTGGACTTGCTGTTGGTGGACGTAGCCCAGGGATTGGGTGAACCACGTTAAATCTCTGTGTCTTTGTGTTCTCTTCCGTGCATTAATATTTGCATTTTACTATTTTTTATTCTAACAAGGATTAATTGAACCACACATCTCATTTTTTTAAGAACCTCCTTATCAAGAGGTTAAAAATGAACAATTTTGTTTGAGGTGTTTGGAACAAAGAAAAACAATAGGGATATGCTCTTCACTCTTTGAGTGAATCAGATTCCCAAACTTGTTGGACTGAGTTCGGTTCTTTCTTTCCATATCCATGCTAGCTAAATAGAGCTTTAAAGGGCCTACCTCCTGAGAATTTCCTTATGAGGACAGTGAGAGAGAACGACCCAAAGTGGGAGATATTTGCTTTTACCGCGATGTCATATGACCCACTATAAATAAATGCACTTTACCTTAATTAGAAAGTGACTAAAACTTGTGCAAGCCATCCTCACTTCCTCTAGTAGTCCTTCAGTATTGTGCAAAATTGTACTTTTGTGCATGTGGGAAGCCTGCAAGGGGGTAAAGGATCTTGTCTTTAGACCGGAATAATTTGAGACCTTGATAAAGTAGCAGACCTACCTTTGTAGAGCCATTGTTAAAAGACAAATTTGTTGACTTTAAGGTAAATTGTTTGGAAGAAATTCTTGTGCAAACCTATAAAAACATCTGAGAACATACACTTTTAGTGTGGTTTTAGGGATATGGTACAATTTTGATGTGTGTGTTGAGCTTGTACTTTGTTTTCACACAAGAATCCTTTTTGACAAATCTGATCAAAGCCCTTAAATTTTTAAATCCAAAAAATACAAATTTTTTTTGATAAATTCAACTTTGATTAGCAAAGTGTCGCGTACCATCATTTCAGAGCCATGTACAAATAATGTTGGGCTGCTTAAAAATATAAAATGCTGCTTGAAAACATTCAACAACCGCGTAAGCCACTAGAAAGTGCCGCGTATCAACATTTCAAAACTGCCTATCAATAGGCAAACGTCACCTGCTAACTGTAGAGCATCGCGTACAATGATACCAGTGACTACGTACTATTGATTAAAATCCACCTACACACAGGCAAGAGCCGCCTAGAAATAAAAAAAGGGCAAACAATGGGTATATGCCGAGGGGTTAAAAATAAGAAAATTTCATTTTTGGATACCCTTTTAGATGTTTTACCTCTGCGAATACTTAACTGGATCTGAATCCGCCATTATTGGGAATTTTGCAAATTTATCCATGGATTGATCATTTAAGCGAGTTAAAAACCTAAGATCTTCAGTCAATATATGTTAATGCTAGTTTTTACTCGATTCGACTACATTAAGACTACCCTACAACCAAACGGATCTTATTTAAGGCAAGAGTGTCCTTTTCTAGGTAATCCTTTTTCTTCAAGGCCCTTACAAGAACCCATCAACGAAACATAACCAAGGATGTCTTTTTTATTTGGCCATATTTATCTTGGTCAAATCAACCATGTAAACAAGGACATGAACAATCAAGGAAATGTTGATCCTAACAACAAAGGATCCAACAACAATACCAATGGAGGAACAAACATGGACCCTAACAATCAAGGGATGAACAATACCAACAATGGGGGAAACATTGACCCTAATTATGAGGATTTAACCAATGAAAAGGTTAATGAAGCTACGAAAAACCCTTTCTTCATGAAACTTATGAAAAAAGTGCTGGAAAAAGACAAGGAGAAGTACTTCTTAGACCTAGCACAAACGGGTCTCAAACTTCCACACAATTATGATGTCACCAAACTCAAACAAGAAGAAGCTGAGGCTAATCCCATTGACATCATGAACAAGCAATTCCAAATTTTCTAGATGTAATTGGACACGATAAAACAAAGTGCGGCTCCTAAACCCTTTTCTATTGAAGCTTTGTGTCCATTTCCATTTGATAAATCTTTAATCATGATCCCATTTCCAAAAAATGCTATTTATCCTAAATATGATAAATATGAAGGAACATCTGATCCTCAAGATCGCTTAAGGGAATTTTGTGCCCTAAGTCTAGATTTCATGCATGACACAACTTACCTTATGAGGTTATTCCCTAGAAGTTTGGGAGGCATGGCAATGGAGTGGTTTTCAAAGTTACCCTCTGGCATTCGAATCTTTGAGGAATTGGCCTCTAAGTTTGTAACTCACTATTCCTATAACATCAAACATGAGGTTATAGTACTTAATCTATGCAACACCAAACAAAGAGAAGGAGAAGGATTCCTACTTTTCCTACAATGATGGAGAGCGGTATTTTCTAGGTACCCTCAGAGTGTTCCCGAAAAGGAAAAGATGGATATTTTTGTAAACAACTTGAATCATGAAATGAACCATCGATTAAGGCTACAATGTCCTATATCATTCCAAGACCTAATTGAGAATGGGGTGAAAATGGAAGAGGTATTGATAAAAAGGGGAGAAATCAAACTCTACAAAGATAACAAGAAAAACAACAACAACAATACCTCCAACACTAATCAAAATCAAAATTCCAACAACAACAACCGATTTTGGACAAAGAATAACAACAATAAAGGAGTGGTTAACAATGGAGTGGTAGAGGCTAACACTTTAAAGGCTACCCCTTTCAATCTCACTCAAAACTCAGCTCAAGCCAATAATGTGAACCAAGCACCCAAAGTGCCCTTTAACAACAACAAAACTAATAACAACTT
>MU225646.1:1172284-1192803 GCA_018584345.1 Thuja plicata | reverse complement strand
GATAGAGAACCATGAGATGATATGGGTTTTAAACTTCAATTCTTAGATTAAATAGCATTTTCTTTCCATAGAGTTGTTGCTTATTATCCTAATTTCATGAAGGTGTTAATCTTACACACACAATAGTTAATCTTATCATACCTGATAAGACATAAAATCTCCATATTGAGATCTACTTCCTCTCTCCATGATTGGGTGACGTAACTTCGGACCCGACATTAGAAAAGTCATCCGTCGGCTTATTTCCTTCCCTAAACACATTGGTTATGTGACTTTATTTAAAAGGAAGCATTAATGATTTTATTTAATCAATTATGTGGCCAATTGTCCAGGAAGCCTCATTCTTACCATTGATACAACTTATTATTTTTATTGAGTCTCCCTCCAACCAAAAATTTGAATAACCCATTTCTTTAGCCATCATAATGACTTGAAGGGCTGCCATCACTTCAACAACATGATTTGTCTAAATTCCCAGAGGGGAAACAACAGCTCCTAGATAATTTCCAACTGAGTCTCTTATTGTGCCTCCCACTCCAGCTCTTCCCGAATTCCCTTTAGCTACACCATCAAAGTTACCTTTGACCCAGCCAGTCGGCGGTGCAGACCATCTTGTGTTTTCCCTCAAATTTGAATCCTTGTCTTTATGCCCCTGATTTTTCTTGTTAAGAATTTTATTTAAAATCTAAGTGTTCTTACAGGGGGAGTCTCTAGAGAGAGAACCTTTAAAATATTCCACCAAACTTATGCAAATGCAATTGGCCACAATCTCATGGGATGAGATTTTTTCTCTAAAAATTCTGTTAGTTCTCTCCTTCTAAATTCTCCAGGTGAAGTGAGGAAGAAACAACCTCCAAAGGTCTTTGGCTTCTTTACCATTAAAGGGGCAATGCCATTGTTTTACCATGTCCTGAAAGTTATTAGGTTTCACCCAATCAAGGTTGAAATGATTGAAGACAGAGTCCCACACTTTACAAGTATAAGTACAATGAATCATAAGATGGTTCCAATTTTCAGCTTTAGAGAAACAAAGAATACATCTATTAGGCATTATAAAACCCCTTTTACATAGATTGTCGACTGTTAGAATTTTTTTCTAAACAAGCAGCCAAAAAACCATGTTAATTTTAGGTATTAGCTTATTGTTCCATACCTGAGAACTGATAGGGTGATCTTCTTGGGAGAAGCAAAGGGTTGAAGTAGAAGAGACCAAAAATTTTCCATTTCCCTCCAGACCCCAAATCAAAGAGTCTTGTTCATTTTCTCTTAAAAACCAAAGATTAAGATGTTTGTTGACCAAGTTGAGGTTTTCATCAAAAGAGCTAAGGTCAACCCATTTCTCATTGATCCAATAATCAGAGACCTTTTCCCCAATTATATCTTTACAGTATAGAATCACTGGCATCCATTCTTGCTTCTCATTAAGAGCTTCTCCCTTCAGCCAATTATCATTCCAGAAATTTATCTTCCTGCCATTTCCCAGCTTCCATCTTATCCCTTTTCTAATTAGGTCCCTTCCTTTCCTAATGCTGTTCCAAATGAAAGAACCTTTGATATCCAAAGGATTCCTTAACATTTCCTCCAAAGAGTTTAGATGGTATTTTCTCTTGATAATATCATTCTGTAGACACCCAAAAATGGACAGGCTTGCGACTTTACATTAAAAACACTAATTTTCATCTATTAATTAATGGTTTTTTAATTGTTAATTATCATCTATTTTCTTCTAAATTCATTCCCTAAATCATCTAATCAAATTCCCAAAATTAATTAAATAATTAATTTTTTTTAATTAATTAACCTTAATTGATTAATTACCATTAATTAATTAATTAAATTCAATTTCCTATAGTTTAAATTCAAATATTTAAACTTACTATTTAAATTATTCCAATTAAATTAATTTCATTTCATTCAATAAAGCAATTCTAAATAAAAAAGAATTCAATTATCTCACATGTTGAAAACTTTAATTAAATAAATGAATTAAATATTCATTTATCTTCAAAGAGATAACTCCAATCAGATCACATGGGTTACTCTACCCATCTCTCCAGTTCACATGGGTAACTCCACCCACCTCTTCAGTTCTAAAAGGTAACTCACAATTAGCTCTTCAGTCAACCAAACTATATCTCCTCTTTACCAATTGAAGAAGTGGAGTTTACTGATGGTTTCTCCAGTTCCTTTTAATCTCAACCATTCATCTCCCTATCTCTAGGATTGATCTCAACTGTTCATTTCATCCTCAATTCCTATATAATAAACCCTTCATAACCATTTGAAGGATCCAGGATTTCAAGCTCTTGTGCACCATTACTATGTTAGTTTGGTTCTAGCATTCAAGCCATCTTGCGATAACACACACATTTCAAGTATTAAATTATCAACGCTTCTCAAGTCATAGAGGCTGCCCACACCAATACTGAGCATCAAAAATAGCATTTTAGAAGGAGTAGAGAGAGACAATAGAAGCTTCAAGCACTTTGGGGTTTGCATTCATTTGTTTTCCTTTATTTTCTTGTACATTTTATTGGTTATGTTTCAAGTTATTCATTTTAGTAGTTCTTGTGTACTTGATTCCTATCATTGTAAAACCGTTGCTACTAACCCCCACCTTTGGAGAGCTTGGGAACCACAGATCATGATTAAGAGAGGCTTACATTTTGGTGAACTCGACGTGAAGCAAACAACCTCAATATCTCTTGCATACAATAGAAAAAATCCTTTAGCCTCGGTTGTACAGTTGCAGACCTCATTTTCCATCATTTTCTTGATATATGTGTAATTTTGCAATTGCTGGTATTTTGCTGCAATTGATGAAATAGTGCCGCAATTGACTAGTTTAATGTCGCAATTGATTTGAGGGTTTCACAATCTTTTTCGTCATTTTACAATTCTCTATTTCTTGTATTGTTATGCAATTGATTGATCTATGCCACAATCGCCTACATATTTTTGCAACAGAGAGTATTTTGTTGCAATTGACAGAACTTTACTGCAATCGCCAAAAGTTTACCGCAATCGCCAAAAGTTTTCCATAATAGCCAAAAATTTGTCGCAATTGAGGGAAGGTATTTATGTTTTGCAATTATCAGCTTTTGAAATTTTTGTTTAAAATATTTAAAATATAACATTGAAGTATAAGTGACATATGTACCTTTCTTATACTTTAAGTTATATTTTAAATATATACTTCCAGGATTTTTGAGAGTGGTTTCAGATCTCTAGGAGTTAAAATGCAAAATCTAAATCTTGGAAGATTTTTAAAAAAAATCAGACTTAGTCAAATTTCAGGATTCAACATGTGTTACTAACCTTGTTGTTTCAACTTGTGGCATTGGAAATAGATTTAACAAAGAAACTAAAATTAACTCATTTGTTATTTTAGTGCTTAAAAAGAACATTGTATGCCAAACATCACAAATATCACTTTTCCAATTTGGTGCTTAAAATTGACATGGTGGTTAACAATTGAACAAAGGAAAAAAATCTTTCAATTTGGTGCTTTTAAAATCAAACAAGAAAATCATCACCTACTTTGGGCTTTAAAACTGAACACTTGTGCTTTTATAGTGGATTAGCTTAGTTCATATTTCAAAATTTTGAAGCTTAATCGATTTACCTTGTGTCTTGAGTTTTGGGTGCACTTGCACAATTTGTTAGATTAGACACCTTTATACATTTTAGAAAGGCCTGTCCGGGGAATGCTCTTCTTCCTCAGAGAACGACCTTAAACTAGTAATCCTTCCAATTGGTATATAAGCAAGGCACAAATCAAAGTTTTGTCTTATCTAGCCAAGCTTGGGCGAGGTGTGTTGATGATAGTCTAGATCAGGTGAATATCCCTAAGGAGCCAGCATGGTCAACTAGGCTCTTAAGTGAGTCACACATGTACAAACCGATTGGATAGATGCCACAGACCCTTACTACAACCTTGTTAATTAGAGGCCAACCCGATTTACCTCTGAACAGTTACCTTATTATAGTGCAAGGGGTTGCAGAATTTCCCCCCAAGATTCCCAACATATGTGTCCCACAGTATTTATGTAGTGAAAGATATCTTCACTCCATGGAAACAATACCTAGAAACAGAAAAAACACAGGCACCTACGTCGTGGACCTTCGTGTCCTAGTAGTGTGACAATTATTATGTGAGCTAACAAACATTCAAGCATTGGGCCTATAACATTGTATTCAGAAGCCATTGACCTAGATTAATCTGACTGTTCATTGTTGAGACCTCATGATAACCTTGCAACTTGAAAAAGTTGTAGAACATACACATTGTCAGTCTTCATTCTTCAAAAAATAGTGTCTATTGTGCTTGTTCTTTGATCAGTTTTTGAAAACGCAAAAAAAACATCCAACTGTCAAAATGAGTCAAACGTGTTAAAGTCTAGGGTTGTCAACATCAACTATCTTGCAAATCAAAAGCCTTGTTCTATAAAATCAAAATTGTCAGACAATGATACTTATCTTCTAGTCTTTTTTGAGATTGTTTCTTCTTTATTGTAATTGCCTGCATTTTGCCACAATTGTCAGAAGTTTTCTGTAGTTAAACTTGTTTATTTCTGCAATCAACCTTTTTATTACCGTAATCAGTGATAAATTACCACATTCGACCATTCAATTTTCCACAATCAGTTTAGTTGTGCCACAGTTAAACCAGAGATATTTTACACCCATTCTGACCTAAAACCTTGAAATTACTCTCCATTTTGTGTCAAAAATGAGTGTCTATGCCAGAAAAAAATGAAGAATATTGTGTGAATCTCTAAACATTAAAGATCATCCCTTCTTTGAAAAGCATGATTATTGTCTAAAATATTGTTAGTTCAAAAGCTCAGACTCGAAATATCTTGATCTCATCATATCAAACATCATCATTATCTCTATCAAGTGACTTTGTCCCAGGAAAAGGTCAAAAAATCCTATCTTTTACATCATAAAAACTTTGAGATCATGATATATCAGCATCCGTCCTTAGAATTACCCTTGTCCAAAACATAACTCAGACTTCCTTAGAAAGGTTATCCTTTTTTGTTTTCTTTATATCACTTGTTTTAGTTACAAAATATAGACCACACTATGTCTCAAACACCTCATGGAGGGCCTTACATAAGGTCAAAGGCTAGGACACAACCTGATGAGTCATATATCAATAGATTCCCCACTTGGGAAATAGAGAAAGAGGATGATCCTTTCGTAAATACCAGTTCTTCTCTATTCATTGAACAACCCCGCGGGTCATCTTTTTTCCAAAATATCACAGAAGAGGAGCTCAAAGATATTGAGCAAGACAACCATTCCACCCAAGTGGTTGATGATGTTGTAGAGAGGAACCCCAAACATTTCTTAGCCATGCTGATAAAGAAGAGAGTCAAACTCCCTGCTAAATTTAGTGTGTCAACCATATGGCCCAAAAACCCTCTCGTAGGTCAAAACACTACTCAGCCCTCTCAAACACTACTTGTAGTTTCTCAAAATTTCCCACCCTTGACAACACCAACATTGGCATAGACGATACCTAATAAAACCAACTACGCAAACCAAGCAAGCACATCTTCCATGCAAAGCATGAAAGGGTGCCAACTAAGTGCACCCATGGTCACTACTATGCCTCCACCTTTGGCCTTATGGTTTGGTCAATCAAGCTCCCATGCTATGCCTTCTATCCCACCAACAAGAAACAACTTTTTTTTCCACCATACCGCTACCACAGTCAATCCCTACTAGCCTTGGGGTCAACACATCATTCCCACAGGGATCCATCTCTGCAAGTCTGACTTTCAGTCAATGCCCACCCAAGGTTACACATTTGCTCACTCAGAAAAAACCTCAACCCCAGCTTCAGAAGAAACAACTTCAACCCCAGGAATATCAACCCCAGCAGTAGCAACCCCAGGTTTAGCAGCAACCCTAGCTTCAGCAACAACAACCTCAAACCCAACAATATCAACCCCAACAACAACAACCCCAGCTTCAGTAGTAACAACCTCAACCCCAACAATATCAAGCTCAGCTTCAGCAACAACAACATCCCCAACCACAACAAACACAACAAAACCAACCTTGGGCCACTCACGTGCCCCTATTTTAGAATTATGTGTTGGGAAATCAATATCAATTCCCAAGGATGAGGTCCTATATTTCTACTCAAGGAACACAAAGGCGCAGCCTCATACCTACTACAACATAGAGATAGAATGTCACACATCATCCTCAGTCTCCAACAGACATTCTGATCCAACAAGTGCAATCCCTTCAAACCCAAATGATGGATGTCCAAAATCAAGGGGAAACTAAATCCTATACCGCAGAGGACTTATATCCCTACCCTATTGATGATATGTCTCAAATCACATCACAAGTCAATGAATATTCTCTTATTTCCTCAAATCCACCACCAATTATTTCCCAAATTACACAATTGAAAATCTATCATCTTTGGGAGACCAATCTAAACCTTTCAAGAGTTTAATTCAAAATCTGGTTCATAGACATCATTCTATTGTTAAGCAAGATCAAAATCATCTACCCATGTCTAGCAAGGGCCCATTCCAAAATAATAACATTGTTGACACATCTATCTCCTATGAAGAATTTGTCCCACAAAAAGCGTCCATGCTTCCCATTAGTCCTTCATCCCCTGAAGAGTCACATGAGAAAGATTTTCCATTCCTATCAAATGATATATCTAGTGATGAGACCTCCCAAGGGCTATCCACAATATATTTCAATCTTAATCCCTCTTACGACTCAGATATTCTAGATCCAATGCCACAATATGCTCCATTCCTAGACGAACCAACTCCAGAGAGTCCCATTCAAAATCCTTCTCCCTCATGTCAAAACATTGAACCCTTCCAAGAATCCACCATACATATTCCAATTGATACCCTATGTCAAGAGGATGATGCAAAGCATGAAGAAACAAGTTCTAAATAAAATCAAGATCAAGATCCCAAGAATGACCAAACCTGTGTAGTTTTTGACCAAGATCTTATACTTCTAGAAACTCATGAAGATTCCACTATCCTTGAAAATCCTATCCAAGCTGATCCCCTTCCATCCCAAGAAACAAGTTTCCTTCCAAGTCTTATGGACCATCCACTTCCCATTCCTAAGCAAGATCATGACATCTTTCCCATTCTTTCGAAGGATTCCATTCGTAGTCAAGAGAAAATCACCCCTAAAATAGAGTCTAATGGTCCTCTTCCAAGTCAAGATCAAAGTATCCCTTCACCTTCATCTCCACCATAAGATCCCATCATCCCTCTAGATCCTCCTCATGATCCTATGATTCCTTTATCTCCATGTCCTAATCCTCCATCTTCTCCACAAGATCATATCCTACCAAATTATCTTGTCACTGCTCCTATTCCATCACAAGATCCTATCATTCCTCTTGATCCCCCTCATGATCCCAACACATTTATACAAGTTGTTCTTGGACCCTATGCATTTCAAATGGATTCCTCTACTTTCATCCAGTCTGGTCCACTTCATGATCCTATTGTTTCTTCCATATCATATCCACCTCAAAATAGACTCGCTTCTTTTAGAAAGTATCCTACTGGTCAAAGAAAGCATTATCAAGTCAAAAGGTTAGACCTCCATGAACAAAGTACATTAAAACCCTTTCATATCAAAGAAAATTCTGATGGTCATGGCCTCCATAACAAAACTCATTCTCAAGATGTTGGTACCCCTTCCAAATCCAAATCCAAACGTATACCATCCCCTTCCCCCCTTCCATCCATCTTAGGTCCATATATTCCTCCATCCACTAGTTCACAATCTACTTCTCCTTTCCTAAATCAAGGTCAACAAAGGCACACATCCTGGAAAACCTTCCACCCATCCAAAAGGTCTCCATACCATTATTATCCATCCATGAATCACATTCCCCCTTCAAGCAATTTGGATGCCAAACATAAGTTCTATAAGTCAAAAAATCCACATGCAGTCAAGGATCAACATGTCCAGTCTAATTGACATGTAAAAACAAAGAAAAATATGATCCAAAAGGAAAAATAAATTTCCAAAAGGCCACAAAGGCCCCTTGAGAAAAAAGAAAATCCCAAATCAATATGGGTTCCTAAATATCTTATAGAAACAATGCATTCTAAGGGCCCACAAAAGAATAAAAAATCAAAATCCATGTGGATTCCTAAGAATATTCTTGAAGCACAGTATCCCAAAGAAAAATCCAAGTTGGCATCCACAATTTCTATCCATCCATTTAAACACCTCCAACCTTCCAAATCCATTTTGGGTCCTCATGTCCCAAAATTCATAAAAATTCCTCCATCAAGTCCAAAATATCCTCTTCTTCCATCAAATCCAAAATCTCTTTTTACTCCATCACTCCATCACCCCTCAAGGTGTGTGCCAATGTTTTTTGTTCCCACATATCCATCCACTCAAAATCAATTATTCTCGTAATCCCTCCATTATCTAACCCATATATTCTAGTCTTCCATCCATCCTCCTATCCAATCCTACACATAAAGCATTACCCTATCCCACTTCATCCATTTTATCCCCCTTTTCCATCACCCTATCAACATATTTGAGCATACCTTCAATAGCCATGATCTATTATAACACATATTACAAGGTTACAATCTGAAGAGAAAGATGCTTAAGGCCTTCCTCCATTTCCTATCACGAATCTATTATCTTCCAAAAAAAAAAAGAAAAAAAAAGAAAAAAATATTCGTCCACTAGTGAAAACTTGGTAAACAGGCGCATTGGGCAATTACCATGATGAAAAACAAGCAAACAGGCATCATGTGTAATCTACAAACCTCTTGCATTCCATACATGGGGGCATGTTCCATCCATATTTTCCTATCATATCATATCCCTTTCATTTCCTCCATTAACCTATATCACTCATATCCCTTATCTTATTAGCATCCATATTTTCCCAACTTTGATCTTGACAAGGCTAGGGATATCCCTAGAAGCATCACATGTCCTATATGTTTCATGGTGTCCACATCCATATCGTACATATTTCCTATCTTTTCATAGTCTTGAATCCATATCCCTTCCCCTTGTCCATTCTTGATCTTTCTTTCCCTATCCATGTCCTATCATTATCCTATCAAATCTCTCTCTTGGTCTTGATAGAAAATATAGATTAAAAAAAAAAATGTAAAACCTATTTTCAGCATCCTCTTGACATCTCCATTCTTGTCAACCACATGCCAATCAATGCACCATGTCTTTATCTTATCTTGTCATGTCCAGTCCCTTATCTTGCAGAGAAACATGTTATCTCATCCTGTGGATAGTCCTTGGCATCCAAAAAACTACAAGACATACTAAGATACCTTTGACCTTCATCCATCTACTAGTTCATCCATCAATCCATAATTTCCTTGCCTTGCTAGACTGGGGGCAATCTACAAAAGTTCTATGTGGGGATTTGACTTAGTGGGAAAAATTACACCTTCTTCAGCAAATGGATACAAATACATCATAGAAGCAACATAGTACTTCACTAAGTGGGTGGAAGCAATTCCCCTCACTTACATAACCGGAAAGCAGATATCAATGTTCATACTTAACCACATCATCTGTCGATACGAGATCCCTCAAACTATCCTGACAGATCATGGTACGCCTTTCCAAAATAAAGATGTTGAAGATCTATGTGAACAGTTCCATATCAAACAAGGGTTTTCTTCATTTCATTATCCTCAAGGGAACAACCAAGATGAAGCTACAAACAATTTTTTTTTGAAAATCTTGAAGAAAACAGTGAACAAATCAGGACGAGATTGGCATTTACAGCTTAGTCCTGCATTATGGGCATATAGAACTAACATGAGAACACCTACAAGAGCCACTCTTTTCTCCCTAGTCTACGGATCAGAGGAAATCCTACCCATCGAAGTGGAAATCCCATCCCTAAGGATATGATTAAAGAACCTGATTACAGATGAAGACTACAGAGTAGCAAGGGTCAGTGAACTGGACTTACTAGATGAAAGAAGACAACATGCTTTCAACCACTTACAAGGCTATCAAAATCACATTAGAAGGAACTATCATAAGAAGGTGAGGTCATGAACATTTGAGGTAGGAGACCTCATCCTCATGGAAAATCAAAAGAACCAAGCAGAGTGAGTCAAACCTGGAAAGTTTGAGCCTAACTGGCTAGGACCATTTGTCATTGTCATCTCTACCTAGAGTGAGGAATTCATACTAGTGACACAAGAAGGAAATCAATTCCCTAGATACATCAAAAACATGCACCTCAAGAGGTTCTACCCTTGAGGTCTCTATGGTTAATGCACCTATCTACATATCCAGAAAATACCAAAAAAATAAAAAAATACAAAATGTTACCTTGGTGAAAACCTGGCAAACAAGCACCTTGGCAACAACAAAAATAAAAAATAAAAAAAAGAAAAAAAAAGTAAAGAGAAACAAAATTTCTCTCTTAGTGAAAACCTGGAAAACAAATGCTATTGAGTAGGTACCTTGGTGAAAACATGGCAAACAGGCGCCAAGTGTTCAAATACAGCTTCACCATTAATGAACTCCAAAAGCTTGAGCACACTTCAAACAAAAGACTGACTACCTAAGCTATATCTAGAAGCACACTCCCCTCTAAGAACTAAGCACTTACCCATGGTTAATACTGGTCCACCAGACTAGGGGGTGATTCTAAATGTCCTAAAAAATCCAAAAAAATCATAAAACTCATCAAAAATCCTAAAAAGATAAAAAATGTTCTGAGAAAATCAATCTTCATAAAAAATAATCAAAAAATTGCAAAATCCCAGGAAATAAAGCCAACTCGGTTATCAAGAGAGCAAGGGCGATCACGTCTAGTCAATCAATGTCACAATCATGAGCTTTACAAATAAGCATTGGGCTCATTTGACACAACTTTATCAATCTATCAAATCAATCAACAAGCAACTAGCGACCAAGCCAATCTATCAATTATCACAATCATGAGCTTTGTGAATCCAGATTGGGCCCATCTGACATAGCTTGATCAACTTCCAAAATGATCACAAACAATCAATCAAATCCTATCAATTGTCTTACACAATGATGGATACGCTCAAACCAGATAGGTCAGTCTTATATGAGTCATCTATTACTAAAACTAGACACACTCAAGAAATCAAGTCAATCAAGCCTATCCAAAGAGTTGAGCCAATCAAGAGAATCCAATTGCATTAGGGAACCATCCAAAAATGTTGACTAGGTCAGCCAGTCGGTCAGATATCAGTCTATATTTCACGGTTATGTTCTTATGCTACTCCAAGATCCACCATGTGAGGAGAGTAGCTATGATAGATCATGATTTATTTTCTTTGATTGCTATCTGTTGAATGCTCACTTTGATTTCAGGGCCATGATGATTTAGGATAAATGCGGTAGGCGCTATCACTTATCTGGCAGCCACATAGTTCCACGATCTGAGCTTAACCCTGGGAAAGAATTGGACATTCCTTCTCTTTTATTTTCTTGTTTGGTTTATAGAATCAAGAGCTCACGGCGCTATTCAGATGGACTCTGAGTGAATTGGAGTTCTATTTTTGTTTCTATGGTCTTTTCTTTTATTTTTCAATCAAGAGATCGCAATGATATCCAGATGGAGTCTAGGGGCGTAGGAGTTATATCTTGTTTTCTTTAGCTTTTCTTTATGAAATCAAGAGCTTGCGGTGTTATCTAGATGGACTCTGGGTGCATAGGAGTTCTATATTGGTTTCTTTTTTTAGTTAATTCAGAGGACAACGCGATATCCAGATGGTCAATATCTGGGTGCTTTTGGCTCTCTTTCTTTTCAAACAAGGAACATAGCTGAACCCAGATGGTCAATATTTGGGTGCACTAGATTCTCTTTCTATTCAATCTCTCTACTCCTTCTGCTTATCAAGAGGTCATGGTAGTATCTAGGTGGTATGTGATCTGGATGCATTGGACGCTCTTCAGAATTTCAAAAAACTAAAAATATACAATGATGAGAAATATTGGAAACAGGGGCAGCGACTTGGGACACAAATCCTTTTTATCAATTCTTATCTATCAAAAAAGAAAAAAAAATCCTTTCTATCATTCCATATCTATTAGATCAATCTCAGAGAACATCTATCCAAACTAACTTCTTTCTAATTAACACATGCATTACTTAGATATTTTGTGCATAATAGATTGCATTCATTCTATTTAAGTGCATCCGAAAATTGAAAAAACACAGTAGTTGCATACATGGTAAATCATAAATCACATGCATCCATAAACATCTCATATAAACATGCATTTCATTTCCACCATCCTGCATAAACATGTCAGTATCATAGGACACGTAAATCATCCATCTACGAGCATGCATATTAGAATCATATTGCATATACATTTTTCACCACTTAAACCAAATCATGTAGAATCATACATATAGAAAGTAAACCACTGCACATCATATCAAATCACTAGCTGCATCTCATATAACTCAATATATCTGAGTACAATGAATGGTCACAAGTCTGAACAAAGGAAGGTAATCAACATGTATATCAATAAATATTGGTGTGTCAGAATACAAAAATGGATACTACTCAGGGTATATCAAATGAACATCACTACAAAAATGGTACATGATACAAAATATGAGAAGCCTCAAAATCAACATGTGCTACCCCCACCCTCACCAGGAGGTGGAAAAGGGGGTGGAATATTAGTAGTATCCCTCTGTGATGAGCTAGGAGCACCAACACAACTAATCTGGGATCTCTGTGATCTTTGTGCCCTACTGGATCTCTAAGAGGCTGTATAACTGGGAACTCTCTTCTTAGCAGGAATTGTACCCTCATAGTAGTGTCTCCAATACTCAATCTCTCTCTGAGCCTCATGCCTAAATCTATAGTAATGGTCCAGAACATCTCAGTGAGAAGCATCCTATGCAATATCAATAAATGAATGAACCTCAGCTCGAGCCTGTCACTCTCTAGCCTCAGCTGCTGTAACACTGACCTTCAAAGCGGTAGCACGAGAATCAGAAGAAGCAAGTCTGGCCTATAAATCCTATACCTGCTAAGTAAGCCACTCCAAATCTAAGGGATCCACCTCCATACCTCCCATGGACACATCCATATCTCCCTCCTTGGCCCTATCCCCCAATCCCTCATCTCCCCTCTCCCTCACCACCCAAGAGTCATCCTCACTCTCTGAACTCTCCCCAGTACTGTTGTCAGTACTGCCACTGCTAGTAGAAGAGCTCGTACCTAAACTCTGCTCATCTAAGGCCTCCACATCTATGTCCCCTATCTCAATATCCACATCCTCTATAACCACCTATCCTCAGCCCTCAGTGCCAAAACAATAGTAGTACACTAATGTACTCTCTAAACTAGCTGGGGTGCCTCCTCATCCTCCAAAACAACACTCAGACCAACTCTCTGAGTACTAGTATGACCACTAGTACGGACACCCCTCGTCTGAACTCCACCACTAGCACCCCCAGGACCAGGATCATCTCCCCCATCCTCCATCTCTACCTCTGTCTCATCCACCATCTTGGCCTCCAATCCTCCCTCTGTCACAGCCACCATCCCTCCCTCCATCTCGACCACCCCTGCCTCATCGTATTTGATGGTGCCTCCTCACGAGAGTCCTAGAAATAGGACAAGAGACATGTGTAAGTGCAACTGGCCAAGTCTGTGCTCAATGAGCATCATACTACGGAGCAGTGCCTACAAAAGATCAAATTCCAATATCAGTACCACATCAAATGAAGGCACATATCATAAAGTAGATAGACTAAAAGAGCAGTAAGGAAACTAAACAAGATGTGTGTAAAAGAAAAACAAACCTGCAACTACAATAGTCGATCACCATGTCCACGCAACAGGAAGTAAACCTGCAAACTCAGTACAGGTAGCATCAAGTGACACAACACCACCCCAGACGACAGAGTCCCTCGACCTACATGCAAAATATGCATACTAGTCAGACACATCCTATCACTCACCAAACCGTCGCAACACCCTGTCAGTGTTGTGAAAGTCAATCATATGTACATGGTCTATCACATGACCAATCAGGTATCTCCACTGACGATAAAAAGGAAGATGGATGTCCTCTCCATCCCAATAGGGAAATCTCTATACGACCTCCAAATCAAATAGGGCATCATGTCTAACTGCTGACACCAATACAATAGATGACCCATGTGGGTCTGAATGATGGCTCCATCATACATAAAAATATATGGTTTGTCTGTAGGGAGACCACGTGTACCAACAAGATGACATACAATAATGCGCTCCCATGCCTATATCTGCAGGAGGGTAGCACCATAGGCAAGCAACTTACCATTAACGTAAGCCGCGTAGAATATGTGGAAGTGCATATGAGCTAACATGCATGGCCCCCATGCATAAACAGTACAATCTTGGACCATACTCTGCAACACAGAACCAAAGTTGAAAAAAAATCCATGCTGCCGACGATTGGGGCATAGGATGCCACAAATAAGACTACCTAGTAAAGTGGACAACCTATCGAGGGCCAAGAAAAATCTGGACCATGGAATATCATATACACTAGATAAATGAAGATGATCCTGGGGCAATCCAGAAAGCTCTGTCAAAGCAACAACACCAGGTCGGGTGGCATACTCTACAAGTGCACCCTGGATTAGAAGCTGAAGGATGTTGTACACATCGTCCAATGTAATAGTACAGTCTCTAGTAGGTAAACAAAAATTGCATGTCTTTGAATTTCATCACTCTACAAGAGTTGAGATCAGACCCCTATTGGTCATGATCTCTGACATGTAACAGATTCAATATAACCCTAAGTCCCTAAGAACTGACCTCTCATCCTCAGAGAGCTGGAACCTGTAAACAAGACCCATCGGTATGGACTCTTGATAGTGCAGAATCCTCCTGGTGAACTGCACACAACAATAAAACAAAAATATGTCAGCATCAATCATACAGGGAACTGTCAAAAACCAGCATATGCAGAAATGAGATAAGGAAATCAGGCTAACAGTTACAAAAAAGCAATTGTGGTAATAAACCCTACATTTGTGGTCCACTTATGCGATTGTGAAACATAATAGTCAATTACGGAAAAAAAATTTCAATTGCGACATGCAAACAATACCAGTGTGGTACTCTTATCAATTGCGGCACTCTTATCAATTGCGGCACTAGTCTAACAATTGCAACATTCAAACCGCAATTGTAGCAAAATTGCAGATGATTGTGGCACCACATGCAGATATTCAAAAAACAAATTTTTTTCAAAGTAATAAATAAAGGCATTAATGACATGAATATCAAGACAACTCACCAGACATCCTGTGCCAGCTGGTCTTTGATACATTTGTACCCAGTTGGATATGTGAGTGACTCCAGGTAGGCCGGCCATCACACGAAAATAGGAGGAAAAAAAAAGAAAACTAAAGACAAACTCACCAAGAAATCAAGAGTTCCAAGAAGGCAATGTGACAAATGAAGGGCCCTCTTGGCTACTTATAGGGGTTTCCAGAAACCCTAATTTCTCTAAGAGGTCTAATTTTTCTTCCCGGTCCCTGAAAACTTTGACAGTCAATATTAGAGTCAATATAAAGCATTTTTTTAAATCAGTCACCTACCCAGATTCAGAAATTACAGTTTCAACAAATTAACGCTCATGTTGCGACTTTTTGCTCAAATTTGTTGAGGGGGTATAAATACACCTACTATCGCTGGGGAAAGCTAGGGAAAGATCAATATCAAAGAATCTTTGACACACTGCGACAAGTCACATCGCATCAAAGGGGGGCAAATGTAGACACCCGAAAATGAACAGGCTTGCGACTTTACCTTAAAAACACTAATTTTCATCTATTAATTAATGGTTTTTTAATTGTTAATTAATCATCTATTTTCTTCTAAATTTATTCCCCAAATCATCTAATCAAATTCTCAAAATTAATTAAATATTTAATTTTATTTATTTAATTAACCTTAATTGATTAATTACCATTAATTAATTAATTAATTAAATTCAATTTCCTATAGTTTAAATTCAAATATTTAAACTTACTAATTAAATTCTTCCAATTAAATTAATTTAATTTCATTGAATAAAGCAATTCTAAATCAAAAAGAATTTAATTATCTCACATGTTGAAAACTTTAATTAAATAAATGAATTAAATATTCATTTATCTTCAAAGAGATAACTCCAATTAGATCACATGGGTTACTCCACCCATCTCTCCAGTTCACATGGGCTACTCCACCCATCTCTTTAGTTCACATGGGTAACTCCACCCAATTCTTCAGTTCTAAAAGGTAACTCACAATTAGCTCTTTAGTCAACCAAACTCTATCTTCTCTTTACCAATTGAAGAGGTGGAGTTTACTGATGGTTCCTCCAGTTCCTTTTAATCTCAACCATTCATCTCCCTATCTCTTGGATTGATCTCAACCATTGATTTCATCCTCAATTCCTATATAATAAACCCTTCATAACCATTTGAAGGATCCAGGATTTCAAGCTCTCGTGCGCCATTACTATGTCAGTTTGGTTCTAGCATTCAAGCCATCTTGCGATCACACACACATTTCAAGTATTAAATTCTCGACGCTTCTCAATTCATAGACGCTACCCACACCAATACCGAGCATCAAAAATAGCATTTTAGAAGGAGTAGAGAGAGACAATAGAAGCTTCAAGCACTTTGGGGTTTGCATTCATTTGTTTTCCTTTATTTGCTTGTATATTTTATTGGTTATGTTTCAAGTTATTCATTTTAGTAGTTCTTGTGTACTTGATTCCTATCATTGTAAAACCATTGCTACTAACCCCATCCTTTGGAAAGCTTGGGAACCATGAATCATGAAAGAAGAGAGGCGTATACATTCCATTCCTTCTCCTCTTCAAAGATTCTCCAACACTATTTAGCCAGCATAGCCTTATTAGTATTTTTAATGCTGCTAATACCAAGCCCTCCAAACTTCTTAGGTCTACACACCACCTCCGAGGCCACAAGACTTAACCTCTTCTTCTCTTCAACTTCAGACCAGAGGAATATTTTCTATATTTTTTCAATCAAGTCTGCAAACTTCTAAGGAATTTTGAAAATATTGATTGCATAGACTGGAAGGTTTTGAAGAGTAGATTTTAGAAGCTGAACTTTTCCATCTTAACTTAGAGTAGCTCCTTTCCATCCTTCTAGCTTGTTGTGAAATCGGTCAAGGATACCATTCTAGAAGGAATCATCAAGTTTATGACATAAAGGGAGACCTAAGTAGGAAGAGGGAAAATTCCCAATCTTGCAACCCAAAATGGTAGAGATCTTCCTTTATCTTTCTTCAAGAGTGTTGCAGAAAAAAATGGAACTCTTCTCCCAGTTAATAGAATGACCAGAAGCATTAGTATAGGTATTCAAAGCCTTTTTCATGTTCCTTGCTTCCTTAACAGAGGTTTCCCCCATCATGATAGTGTCATCCACACTTGAATTGATGTTAGTATGACACACTTTAGGTGATTCTTGAAGTTGTGTGGAGATTTTTGTATGCAATGAATATTTGTACATGTAAGTTATAATCCCTTATTGAAACAAGTTTTCAGGAGTATGACTTTTTGGCATTGTTGTCAAAGAGGGAGAGAATGAATTAATGACATTTATCCATAAGGGAGATATTGATGGAAGAGGAAGATAATGAATTGCTACTATTTAATCATGAAGGAGAATCATAATTTATGCTATAGTATTAGAAGATTTATCCAAGAGGGAGAACAGTTTGATGATCAGAAACAAAACTATCAACTTAGAGGGAGTAATGACAGAGGTTAACAATATTGAGAATTTCCATCATCAATTGCAATAGTAATACTATAGTGTTGCCATCAATGCAAAAGATGGAGATGTTTAGTCAAGTAATGGAGATGATGAAGACCAAGTGATAATAGGTATACATGTTTATTGGAATAATGGAGTGGTGTGTACTAAGAGGGGATGGGTGAATTAGTAACCTTAAAACTTTTGATCAATTAACCCTTAATGTTTTGTTCTTGCATTACCGACCATTGATACTTTTCTATCTTATGCATGTAATATCAAAACATAAACTTAATTGCATCTAAAAATTCATACAAACATTCATGAAATGTAAGTACACATGACACAAGAATTGGTAACGCAAAAAACCCCTATTAGAAGGTAAAAACTGTGGTGGGGATGAAACCCACAAAGATTCACTATCTGCAGAATGGAAGGTGTCGGTTAAGGCTACAAGTGTGATCACTTTTGATGATATTACCATTTTAGGAGTAACATTTCAGACTGGTTAGGTCTACTCGGTTAAGAGATTTAGCAACACTATTAAGTGTGCACTCAGTTAAGATATTTACATAAAGAATATTAAGTCCACCTTCTTAAAGGATTTCTTCTATTTTTTACAATTTTTAGAGAGTAGCCAAAAATACTTGTTGACCTGATGGTATGCAATCTTCAATTGCTAAATACATATCCTTTAAGTACATAATGTATATGTATCACCTATAGTGATTGATTAATACCTATGTTCTTCTCGATAGCCTTGAATCTTGTTCTTCATAACTGAATTCTATCTTTTGTGTCCTTCTACATGAAACTCTCAGTCTGATCCATAGATGTATGTGGCGGCTACAATCATCATGTTCTCATTCATTACTACATCTATTTATACAATGTGTTGACCTATTTAGGCTTCACGCTTTACAATAAAAACTCTATTATCAAAGGTTTACAACTTGACTTTGATCTCCTAGTTTGCATGTTTTCAATCAGTTAAACTGATTAAAACAATTACATATACTTTAATTTTCCCTCAAGAAATGGTTTTAAAGATAATCATAAAGCTAAATATAAAACTCAAGTGTTTTATCTGATGTGTAACTCAGATCCACATTTCTCAAAATTAAAGTTGTCTCTCGGTAGAATGGTGCTCGGGTTTCTCTGTAGTATATGCTCTCAGGTTCCTTTGTGAACTATTTTGTTGGTTTACTCTTTGAATCTGTCTTTTGGTTTCCACTATAAACTGTTCTCTCAGTTTACTCTGTAAACTGTCTGTCGGTGATCATTGTGCTAATACACTTTCGGTGATCTCTACACTTGTCTATTTCAGTGATCTCTATTTGCTGTCATTCAGTGATCATGTTACCGATAGTTCAAAAACTATTTCCTTTTATACTAATGAAAATATATTATCCTTTAGGATTATCAATCTCCCCCTTTGGCATTAGTATCAAAAAATGATATGTGCAAAATTGAAATGTTCAATATATATACCAAATGTTTACCTTGTCAATATGACTCCCCCTATGTGCATTCCTCGGTGTAGTGTATGTACATGTTTCTTCCTTTATACATATATTTCCTCTTTTATCATTTCCCCCTTTCACCTTATCATTTCCCCTTTTATCATATCATTTCCCCCTTTTTTTGAAAATAATGACAAAGGTGTAATACTACCATTTCTCCTTGATGTGTTCCAGGGCCATGTGCTCCAATGTTATCCTGGTGTGCATGTCATAGATAGTATCGGTGAAAGACATCTCCGGGGTGACAATTAGTATTTTTTCCGAAGTTATGTGTTGTTGCACTAATGTGAGGTTTGGTAATAGTAGAGCTTGGAGCTCGGTTACCTAATCTTGGATTTTGGATTCTGCATCTTGAATTTCAAGTCTCAACCATTTAGATTCTACAAGATTCTCATAATGCAACTTGAATGCATTGGTATCGGTTGTGAGACCTTGTGCACTAGCATTAATATCTGCATCTATCGTTGCAATCTTTTCACTATTCTCCTTAGTGAATTTCTCTATGCTGCATAAGTTTTGAACTAAGGTTATAACTTCTGAAATAATTGGTTTCAATGTATTAAACAATTTAGATAGCTTTACCTTGTTCTCTGCCACTTCTTGGCTGATTTTCTCTATTATTTTGTATTGGTACTTTGCCTCTGCACGTTCTTCTATCACCTTGTCAGCTTCCACATTTTGTGGTGTAACGACCTCGGTGAGAACTTCTAATTGATCAAGTATTGATGCACTTTGATCAATTTGAGTGTCGGTTACTATCTGCAATAATATTTCCTTTGTATTTTCTAGTACTTGTGTGTCTTTGTGCTCCTTTATGAGCTTATCTTGTATCAGTGATTTTTTTAGTGGCTAATATTCGCCAATTGGCTAATTTTTGAAAATTGAGAATCCAAATTTGGCTAATAATTCAATATTTAAGGTGACCTAAATCGCCAAACTTTTACAAAATTTTAGTTTAGAAATATTTAAATCGCAAAATAATTTATTTTATTTAAAATTTGAACTCAAATATTCGCCTAATATTTGATAGATGGTTAGATTCACTTCGCCTAAATTTTATCAGTTATTATAGAAATCTAAATTAATTCACCACTAATATATCATAACTGTTAGTTATAGTAGGGTTGTGTCACCAATATTAGTTGTCATTATTGATTTAAAATATAATCTAGTGA
>MU225646.1:1151891-1172234 GCA_018584345.1 Thuja plicata | reverse complement strand
ATCAATGACACTGAAGAAATCTTGGGTCCTATTATAATAATA
Source organism: Thuja plicata (assembly GCA_018584345.1). NCBI lineage: Eukaryota > Viridiplantae > Streptophyta > Pinopsida > Cupressales > Cupressaceae > Thuja > Thuja plicata. The sequence continues at coordinate 1,172,192 of MU225646.1, read as the reverse complement.
AAAATAACGATACATTTATCTCACACAATACAATGAGGATTATTTGATTATATTTTAAATAAATGGTAGCAACTAGATACTATAGTGTTCCCTTAAACCCATCAAATATTTTCATAGTTAGCCTAATAATTTTCTATAGGAACTCTTTTTTCTTTAAATATAATTATTTTCCATGGTCATTAATGAAATTTTAGTTATTGCTTGAGATTTGCCAATATTGTCTACAAAAAATTTGTGATTAAAAAATATTCGCCAATACAAATAATTTGTTTTCCCAAAAAATTGAGAGATTCGCCAATAGGAATTAATTTTTTTTTTTTAAATGAAAGATTCGCTAGGATTTTATATATTTTTCTAGAGGGGGGTTTCTTAAAGTTATCCCTATCTTGTATGCCTTTCCTTTTACACAATTCTCCATACCTTTTTAGTGACTCATAATCCAGTGTTCCCAGATCACAGTCAGGTATTTCTATAATCTCATCCAAGGTGACTGGTGATTTATTCTTCTTTTTCTTCTTCTTCTTTGAAATTGTGCTGGAGGTAGGGGAATGTAGAACTATATCTAGTTCATGCTCTTTTTCTTGCTTTGGTGATTGTATGGGAGGTGTGGTGTCTATTTTTTTTGCTTGATATTGACCTATTGGTTGGTAGTGGATGTCTCCACATCAACCTTGTCTACATTTGCAGCTTTGTGTGCCTCTTTGGTTTCCTTGGCATAACTCTATTTTTCCTCTCCACTTGTTGCTTTCTTCTCCTTATTTGTATCTTGCTACTTCCTTTGTTCATCACCTATGTCCATCGGTGTGGTTGCATCAGGTTTAGGTATCTTCTCCTTTGCCTCTGTTATGATATTGATAGCTTGTATCAATAATGGTATATCACCTGGGTATATTTACCTATGCTATATTTGTGGTATCCTTTTCCTGCTCGGTGGCAGCAGTTACATCTTCATCTTTCTTGGGCTCATCATCATAATCAATAAGCGTTATATCTTTGATGATGACCTCTGTTGAATCTCCTAATGGTTGAAGTATCTGAGGTACATCGTTCATGACCTTGCTTTCCTGTATTGTCAACTCAACTAGATTGATGTCCTTAGTATCATTTATGAAGATGTTCTCTAGGCTTGGTGTGGCCTCTTTATCTTCATTGTGAGGGGTCTCGGTAAGAGCTAATACCTTCTCGGGGCTTGAATCCTCCTTAGGTGGATTGAATATTTCTTTCCAAGTTTCATCTCTTTCTCTATCAAGCTCCATTAATCTTCCCTCGAGTACCTTGTATTCTCTCATCTTAGCTAAAAATTTCCTTGCATGCTTCTTCATCATTTCATCAATTTCCTCAACTTTTGATTCGGGTGGCATAATTGTAACCAGGGAACTTTCCCTTATCTATTTCTTGGTATGGAGTGCATAATTCCACCTTGTTGATATTATGTCATTTAGGTCTTGTGGCATCATCTTATTAAATTGTACAGGTACATATTTGAATGCAATCATTTCCTTGATGATGGCTTCTTCTATCTTAATTTGATCTCTGAGAGATAAGGTTAGCTATTGCCTTATCTTAGAATTTGATATGCTGCCTATCTTGATGATTGATGCAACAATCTCATCAATTATCTTAGGGACTTTGTGCTTTTCAGGTTGGAGTGGTTGTTAACTCTCATCCTGTGTAGTTTCATCCTTGTCCTCTTTACCTCTAATGTATTTTCTTCTTTGCCTTGGTACCTGTTTCCCAGTTTGAGGCTTTCTCTTGTAAGTCCTCACTACTCCTTTCTTAACCAATGGTGAGACAACATATTTTGAAGTCTAACTCCTAGTTCTTGATGCAACAATATTTTTTGGTTTCTTTGTTGGTGGTGCATCAGATTCAATTGACTCAGAGTCACTCAATTGTTCACCTTCAGCGATGGGAGACTGTCCCTCAGTGTCATCTTTTTGTTTTGATGCTTCATCGTTTACCAATAACTTCTTTTGAAGTGTTTTCACCATTTTAGTCTTCTTTCTGTCAATCTTCTTCACTACAAGGCATGTTTTGATTCTGGCCTTAGCTTCTTCATAAGTGCCAAACCTTGGTAATGATTTGTCTACTACCTCATTCAGTAATGCTTCAATAGAATTTGTTGCTTGATCAATGTTGATCTCATAATCTAATGGTGGCAACCATGTTGTCCTTGGTACAACTAGTTTGATTAAAGTGGTGTCGGTATCCACTATGAAACATATATTATATTTATACTGTTCCACCAGTTGTTTAGGTATCCTCATTATTTTTTGCATTATGTCCTTAAAATTAGTGAAGTATGCATCCATGACTGATGAAAATTTTTCCCCTAGTGAATTAATATATTTGCTAATTTGTACAGTAACTGGTCGAGTTGTGTCCTAATTGACATTACCGACAGATGGGAATAATCTATGGAAATAGAAAAAAGAACACTTGAGGAGTGATCCAAACTTACATGAATTAGACCTTTCTGGCCTAATTCATGTCCTCATGTTCTCCTCCAATTTCTTCAGTAGAATCTTGGATAGGTCCAGTTGTAATCCCTTCTTCACAATCTTATGGGTAGTGTCAACTGCTCCACATGCTATGCTATTCAGTCTATTGGCTTGAAATACCTTGTATCCTAGTACACATGCACCAAACTTCAATTCTGGATCGGTGATGGAGTTAATCTTTAAACCTCTGCCATCCCATACTACAACTATCATCTTTTCAATCTTAGGGAAAGAAGAATTTTTTAGGGATTTGGCCTTGTTGGTTATTGGGTAACTGATTACTATGTGTATTACATCCTTGGTGATTGGTTTTGGTTCATCCAACCATATTTTCCTGTCATGTACTCTGCTAATTACTATTCAAATCCAATCGGTTTTAAACTCTTTCAGGAACATTAGGGCATTGTTTAACCCTTTTACCTCTATGTGATTGTTTTCATCCTTAATGTTTCCATCTGTGCAAAGCTTCTTGTAAGATTCTTCAACTACAAGATCTCTGATTTCTGCAATCTTGTAGTGGATATATGCTCGGACATCCTCGACTAATAAAACCCTAGGAGGTATGCTTGAGAACACTCCAGCATCGTCGGGTTGTGAAGTAACAGCAGGGAAGAATTTATATTTTGGCTCTTCATAGGTTGTATTCTAGATCAAATTGACCTTCTTTTCCTTCACATTATTGATTTTGGAAACTCGTGAAGTGGTTACAATATTTCTTGAAATTAAGGATTTTTTCGTAAATGATCTATTTGCTCAATGAGTCTTAGATACTCACTTGATCTACTACAGATGCTGGGAGTCTATCAGATTAGTTGTGAATATGCTTGTGAATCTCTCTAAAATATTTTTTGTTGTTGGTCTCTTTTCTTCACTATGCTCTTTTCTCTTAAATGTTTGGTGAATGAATGAGCTTTCTGTCGCCCTTTTATAGATGATGCCCTAAGTGGTGCAATAAATGTCTTACCTACTTCTCGGTGGTCAAAGATGGAGTCCCTCGAGGAACATACCAACTTCATCCTCCAGTAAGAATGCGAAACTCAGGGTAAGTGTCAACTAAATTGACCTTTCACATGTTCACAGATGGCGCTCAGTATGTAGCGAATACTTCATTGTCTTTTTACATGATTACCGACAATGTTCACTTTACATTAACAACTTGGCATTTATATGTACACTGAGGATTCTCAGTGTGTATTTACCGATGAGATTGGATTCACAAATTCATAACAAGTAATACCATAGTGCATCTTCATTCATGCTAATTTGGCATATTATCAATGTATATTGGAACTGATGTAAAATATAGCTTTGTATAGTGTAGTTCCATACTTACTTGTTCTGCTTAGGTGGGGGTGGTGATATCACCAGATCCATTGGATGAGGTGTCACCAACTATGGTTCTCAGTCCAGAATCATCTTTTCTTGTAGCTTTCCTCCACATTTGATTTTTGATTCTCCTAATATCTTCAATAGTGTTCCCATTAGCAAAAGTGCTTGACTCTGTCACTCGATCTCAACAGTCCTTTCTTAGATGACCGGCCTTATGACAGTGTAAGAATTCTATTCCAAAGTTAGTCCAATTCCTATACCTTCTTATCCATTTCCTCATGCATATTGTAGCTATGTTTCCATATCTATCACATGATGTGTAATTTTTCCATGTGTTGTAATCCCAAACATATGAGTTACCGACTCTTCTCGGTTGATAAGCATTTCTTGTTCTTTTGGTTTCCATGCTTTCTTTTTCTTTTTCCTGCATTCAAGAGATGTGTGCCCATGAATTTTGCAAGTAGAACAATATTTTTCCATGTAGGATTCCTTCTTTGGTTGTTTCACCTTAGATCTGCATTCATGTTCTTTTTGTCCATGCTTGTTACAGTTATAACATTTACCTATGAATGTAGAAGTGGATTTAGGAATACCTTTAGCTTTTCTCCTACAAACGTTTGATGTGTGGCCTGGTTTTCCACAGTGATCTCATGATTGCTTCCTTGGTCTTGGATTTGTGTAGACATATTTTTGATCAACTTGGTTTGATAATTTTCCATGCTTGGTATACCTTAGACTGGTATTTTTGTTGAGTCTTCTTTGTCCATTCAGAGAATCATCCATTCTTTTGGTACTTTCTTCAAATTTCTTGATCATATCATTATTTTTTTTTGAATCCTTGGTTCATGCTTTAGTCTCTCATTTTATTCTTGTAGTTCACCAATAGCTTCCAATTTCCCATCGAGTTCTATGTTCACTTGGTTTGCCTCATGACTCATAAGAACTATTTGATTCGTGATCTCATGATGATGTTCAGTAAGTCTCTCTCTCTCTCTCTCTCTCTCTCTCTCTCTCTCTCTCTCTCGTATCTTCTCAATGATCTTTCTATTGTCATCAATAGCTAATGTTCTTTCTTGTTCAAATTTTCTAGCATTATTCATAACATCAATCATCCTTACCATCTGTGTCTCTTGACCGATTTTCAGTACCTTTACTTGTTCTGTCAGATGTTGATTGATTTCATTCAGAATTGTAATGCTTCCTTTAGATGTGTCTAATGTATTGCTAGATGTAGATCCTAATGACTCAAATAAATCACGTATCTCTTCTTCATGATAGTGTTTGATTGTAGAGAGATGCCGTAACCTTTATTTCATCTAGTAGCTCTCTCATCTTGATTCTTGCTTCTTTGTATTTCTCATAGAAGATCTATATCTATAACTTCCAATTCTTAATATTCTTATCAAGATTATACCTTTCCATTGTATGATATTTTGTCTCTAGTGATTTAAAATTTTCCAAATAAGAGATCTATCTCCAATACCAATTGTTGGAATAATGGAATGGTGTCTACCGAGAGGGGAGGGGTGAATTAGGTGCCTTATAAATTTTGATCAATTAACCCTTTATACTCTGTTCTTACATTACTGACCATTGATGCTTTTCTATCTTATGCATGTAATATAAAAACATAAACTTTATTGCATGTAAACATTCATAGAAACATTGATGAAATGTAAGTACACATGACACAAGAATTGGTACTGAAAAAAACCCTTGTAAGAAGGTAAAAATTGTGGTGGGGATGAAACCCACAAAGCTTCACTATCTACAGAATGGAAGGTGTTGGTTAAGGCTACAAGTGTGATCACTTTTGATGATCTTACCCTATTAGGAGTAACATTTTAGACTAGTTAGGTATACTCGGTTAAGAGATTTACATAAAGACTGTTAAGTCCACCTTCTTAAAGGATTTCTTCTATTTGATACAATTGTTAGAGAGTAGTAAAAAATACTTGTTGACTTGATGGTATGAAATATTCAAATGCTAAAAATAGACCCTTTAAGCATAATGTATATGTATGACCTATAGTGATTGATTCATACCTTTGTTCTTCTCGGTAGCCTTGAATCTTATTCTTCATAACTGAATTTTGTCTTTTGTGTCCTTCTGCATGAAACTCTCATTCTGATCCATAGATGTATGTTACAGCTACAATCGTCATGATATGATTTTTACTACATCTACTTATACAATGTGTTGACCTATTTAGGTTTCATGTTTTACAAAAAAAACTCTATGATCAAAGGTTTACAAATTGAACTTGATCTCCTAGTTTGCATGTTTTCAATCAGTTAGACTTTAAAATAATTACATATGCTTTACTTGTCCCTCAAGAAATGGTTTTAAAGATAAGAATAAATATAAATATAAAACTCAAGTGTTTTATCTGATGTGTAACTCAGATCCACATTTCTCAGAATTAAAGTTGTCTCTCGGGTTGCTCTGTAGTCTATGCTCTCGAGTTCCTTTGTGAACTATGTTGTTGGTTTACTCTTTGAATCTATCTATCGTTTTTGACTGTTAACTGTGCTCTTACTTTACACTATAAACTTTATGTCGGTGATCATTATGCTAATACACTTTAGGTGATCTCTGCACTTAACTATTTTAGTGGCCTCTGTTTGCTGTCACTAGGTGATCATGTTACCAACGGTTCAAAAACTATTTTACTTGTATACTAATGACAAAATATTATCCTTTAGAATTATAAATGTTTATAGAAATGGTTAGATCAGTTGTTATTTTGTCATTGATTTCAAGCAATTGATTACTAATTTATATTGAGTTACCATATCATAATAAGGAGAAGTTAAATGGGCAAAAATATAGATCAGACAATGATGAAGTAATGTTGATATAGTTATTTTCTACTATATATTTGATGCTATCAAGTCGGTAGATTTTATTGATTAAGTGAGTGATTGCAAAGAGTTAAGTTATGACTAAAAAGAGTTACTCTAACGAGCTAGACAGAGTCAACCGGTATATGAGTTATGCTAATTAAGTTCGTTACCAAGTATCAAAAATGAGTTAGGCACCAAGTAGTTAATGAAGTTAGTTACTGAGTTTCAAGGCAAGCTACCGTGTACAGGATATTGATTGAGAATGATGATAAGATTGAATTTAATATGAAGCTATGATGATCTAGATGTTGATAAGGAATAAAGGAAGTTTCTAATAAGATCCACGAGTGAGAAAATTCAATCAGAAGATCTAAGGCAAAGATTAAGCGGTTAAACCTGATTATTAGAGTTCCAAGAAAAAGTTCAAGTTACAAGGTAAAAATTAAACAACTTATTGAGTTGAGATTTGTGAAGAAGATGATCGAACAGATGAGAGAAAATGATGGAAAACCTAAGCAAGGAGATTAAGAGGCAAAAGATTGTCTATATAAAGGATGATAAATAATGGGAGAAGAGAGGCTAAAAAGTTGAATTGAGAAGTAGAAGAAGCTGAAGAACAGAGTTACTGAGCAAAGTGGAGAAGAAGAAAGAGAAGAATCTATAGTCTAGAGAAGAGACAAATGGAGTATGTGATGCCAGTATTCATGTGATCATAAAGTATCTAACCCAAGAAAAGGTAGTTTGTATATTTCTAGATAATATTTTTACTGTTTCTTATTAGAATTTGTAACAGAGAAAAATCTCTTCACCAAGTGGATTTAACAATCCTATTTGTAAATCCTAGAATTAGGTGACATTCCAAAAGAGTTTTTAAAGACCTCTAACAAGGCCATTCCTAACAGGGTGAATATCTTAACAGATCTGAGGTAAATCCCTTAACAGGGTCACATCTATAAAATGTGTTTGTAATCTTTAACATGATAAGCTCTTAAACAATCATACTTTAGAAGGGTAAATTTTTATTGTGGGTCACAATTCCCACAGAGGTTTTTCCCTCATTGGGTTTCCTCATTAAATCTAGTGTTAATTGAGTTTGAATGATTGATTTGCATATTATGAGATGTATGGTTGTTTAAGATATTAAAATTATTTTTTGAGTCGGTCATTACTATATTTAGTTCTACCGAGTGAATCTGAGCTAAGTTTGAAGTATTTAAGATTGATTTTGTCTGATTCAACCCCCTCACAGTGGACCAACAATATTTATACCACGTTCCCACAACATTTCATTAGTATGCATGGTAGAACTTATAGATCAAAATATATCATACTGATAATGAAATTTAACATGAGTTTTGCAACCTTTTGTGAGTCTTTCCTTGTTAATCCTTACATACCTTGGTTTACATTTTTCAAAAGATCTTTGACTAATACTAATAGTTAACACCTTAAAATCCAAAAAAAAGTATACAATTCAGTTTGAGTCACATCCAAAAGGTGTTTTGGATTTGGATCACAAATTTTGGAATTGACTCTTAATTTAAGAACATCTCTGGCATTAGGTGATACTCTTGTATTTTCATGTCAAAAATTTTCAATCAAAGTTTTGACTTCACCAGTAAGTTTCATTTTAGACCTTAGGAGTTTGCTACTAAATCTCTACAAATGGTTTGTTGGATCACTTTCAAAGTTAACTCTTCTCTTTACATCTCTTGCTAAAGTTTTACAATGAATATTAAGATATCCACTTATGTTTTTCATTGTTATTTTACCAAAAGTAGTTTTATTTACTAAAGTTTTTATTGCTCATCATGCCACATTCCTATCTTTAGAACAACTTGTAGAAGTTGAGAAATCCAACTTCATAGATCGCCAAGAACACCTGCATGCAAATAACCTGTTGCTGAAAGGAAACCAGAGAGATAGAAGCAAAGACTTGAAAAATCTCAGCGGAGTGAGAGAAAATTTTATTCCAAGGTAATGAAACAATAATTACAAAAGTTCAACCTTAAAGGTGAACGAAACCCTAAAAAAGGTAAAAGCTAGGTTGCGCAATATAATTAATATAAAATATTAATTATATGCACCTAAGATACAACTTAAGTGAAAATAGAGTACATAGACAACTTAATAATTAAATCAACATGATCTAATTAATAAGTGAAGATAAATAGATACTCTAACACCCCCCCTTAAGCGAAGCTCAGGAGGTAAGCTAACCTAGCATAGCTATGAAAGAAGGAAAAGAGGGTCCCAGCAACAAGGCCTAATCAGGTACCCAATACAAGGAAATCTCTATGAACCAGAGATAAAGGAGAAAACCTAGTGTGAAAAACCCCTCTCCAAAAAGAGATAAAACAATCATGCTAAAAAAAACATGAAGGAAGGAAGGCCTCAACAAGACCCCCCAAGGACAACTTCCATCACCCCAAGCATAGAACACAACTGAAGATAGCGCGTAGATGAAAAAGGTTTGGTGAAGATGTCAGCAACCTACGTGTCAGTGGGAATGTACTCCAAAATGAGAACACCATCCTTAATCTACTGACGGATGAAATGCATATGAAGCTCAATGTGTTTAGTGCACTGATGCTCCACTGGATTGTGGGAAATGTGAATAGCACTTTGATTATCGCACCATAGAATAGTGGGACGATCAGGAGGAAAGTCAAACTTAGTCATCAAATGTCGAAGCCATAGAATCTCCTAACTAGCATGCACTGCCGCTCTGTACTCAGCCTCTGTAGATGAAAGTGTGCGAAAATTCTACTTCTTGCACGACTATGTGATAGGACCAGAGCCAAGACAAAAAACAAAGCCAGAAGTAGACTTCTGATCATCAACATCACCAGCCTAATCTGAGTCAGTGAAGCCAACAATGTGAGGAGCCCTTGTTGTGTAATGAATGTGATACATAAGTGTGCCTTGAATGTATCTCAAAATACACTTGGTAGATTGCCAATGACTCTCCTGAGGCTCATGTGAGAATCAAGAGACTAGATCAACTGCAAAGGAGAGATCAGGATGAGTGTGTGTTAGGTATAAAAAACTGCCAACCAACTACCGATACAATGTAGGATCCACTGAAGGCGAAGAGAAAGAGGTAGACAAAGTAACACCCGACTGAAAAGGTGTGGGAGCAGGCTTGCAATCAATCATATCAAAGCGCCAAAGCATGTCAAGAGCATACTTCTGCTGGTAAACAAAGATCCCAATAGGGGACTAAACAATTTGAAGACCCAAAAAGAAGTGTAATGGACCAAGGTTAGTCATCTCAAACTACTCCATCAATGCGCGCTGAACATCCTAAATCATAGAAGATGAGCTACTTGTGATGAGAAGATCATCAACATATAGCACAAGGATCAAAAACTCATCCTCAAGACGCTGAATGTAGACTATAGGATCAGAATGATAGTGTGTGAATCCTGTAGAAAGAAGAAAGGAGTCCATCTTCTCATACCAAGCCCGAGGGGCCTGTTTGAGACCATACAAAGAATGCCAAAGTCTACAAACCAAGGAGGAATCTTGCACAAATCCATGAGGCTACTCCATGTAAATCTCCTTAGTAAGATCACCATGCAAGAATGCACTCTTCACATCCATTTGAAAAATGGGCCATCCCTGAGAAGCTGCGAGGGATAAGACAAGGTGAATAGAGTTCATCTTGGCGACAGGGGTAAATGTCTCAGTGTAATCAATACCCTCAACCTGTGAAAAACCCTTTGAAACAAGACGTGCCTTGTACTTATCAATAGAACCATCAGCAGCAAACTTAGTATGATACAACCGCTTGCATCACACTAAATTTCTTCCCTTAGGAAGAGAACAAAGATCCCAAGTGTGATTCTTCATCAAAGAAGAATACTCCTCCTCCATAGCACTGTCCCATTCAGTAAGTCCTGTCACTGCCGCAAATGTCTGAGGATCACCACAAATAACATGACTCAGAAGACTAGAACCCACAATATGAAACTGGGTGTGATGGGAAGTGGAAGGGTCACCGGCCAGAGATCCTTCAGCATCAACTGTAACATGAGCCCATCTAGGCATCGGTGGAGGATCCTGTGGTGGAGGTAAATGGGGATCACCAAGATCATCATCCTGAAAAGAAACTAGAAGAGATGAGGGAGTAGTGGTAAGTGACATAGACTCTAGAAGTGGGGTATCTACTGTAGGAAGGTGCTCATCAAACTGGACATCCTGTCGAAATAGGACCTCTCTGGAATCAGGGTCAAACAACCTGTATGCCTTAACATCCTCGCAATAGCCAACAAAAATGAGGTGTCAACTCTTCCGCTCTATTGCTCTCCTCTGAGCGTCAGGCACAAATGCCCATGCTTCACTACCAAAAACTCAGAATGAAGATACATCAGGCTTGACATGAGACCAAGCCTCCTTAGGAGTTATATGTCAAACTTCCTTGTGAGGCATCCAATTCTAAATATAGTTCTCACAATTGACTGCTTTTTCCCAAAAAGATGAATACATGGACCTGGACTGTATCATACAATTATCCATCTCCCGAAGTGTTCTATTCTTTCTCTCTACCACACCATTCTACTGAGGGGTGTAGGGCACTAAAAACTAATGCTGAAGACCATGTTTAGAGAAAAAATCCCTGAAAGCTTGGTTCACATACTCCCCCCATTATCTATGCATATCTGGCGAATAGAAAGACCAGATTGATTCTCCACAAATGTCTTAAAGACTTGAAATGAATCAAAGACATCAGACTTGTACTTCAAAAAGTACACCCATGTGCACCTGGAGAAGTCATCAATAAAAGTAAGCACATATCTGGCACCAGAAAAAGGAGTAGGAAATGACATGAGGTCACTATGAATCAACTCCAATGGTGCCAAAGCATGAGTAGCTCATCCATGAGGAAAAGGATCCCTATGTTTTTTGCCAAGAACACAACCCTGACAAACCCCATAAGTACAAGTAATTTGTGGAAGCCCAAGAACAAGTTCCTGTGTGCTCATCTGCTGAAGATATCTATAATTGACATGGCCCAAATGCTCATGCCAAAGTCTACTCACTGAATCTGCATGTACTATAAGACAGGAACCTGTGCCAGTAGAAGAATCAAATCCATCAAATCTGTATAGGCAGGATGTAGTGTCAACACTCCCAGTAGCCACAATCATATCAAAATCATGTAAGTCCCAAATAACCACATCATGTGGTGAGAACTCAATTGTCTTACCAGAGCTAGAGTGGAAAATATGATAGATAGACAATAGGTTCGTCGAAATGTCAAGGACAAAAAGAACATCCTGAAGAGAACCCCCAGCTAATGCAACAAAACCAGAACCCAAAACTGAAAGATGAGATGAGTTCCCAATAGAAATCTATGAAGTAGCACAAGGAGCAAGTGAGGTGACCAACTGGTGAGTGTGAGTCATGTGGTGAGAAGCACCAGAATCAAGAATCCAGGTGGGCCCAGAAGTCATTGCTCGTGTAGTAAGAGCATGACCTCTCCTTGTAGGGGAGGATGTGGACTAAGGAGCTGAAATGTGATGCTCCTTCATGGCTTCCTCTAAAGCCTCCAAACATTTATAGCACCTAGAAATAGGATTTCCATCCTTTCCACAAAAGCTACAGGTCTCAACTGATTTCTTCTTAGTCTTGGAGGTAGAATCAATAGACTTCGAAGAAGATTTACCCTTGGAAGGGTTAGCTGGAGGTTTGGAATCAATTTTTTGTGTAGGTTGGAGGAATACTCATTGCTTATTAAATATTTCTTTGGTTTGTCTTTCTGTTTTGGTTTCCCCTATGAAGACTGAGCAACCAATGCTTGGCTAGAAGAGCCAAAAGCATCCATCTATTGGATCTTTGCCTGTTCTTGTGTCAACCGATCACAAAATGTCTCGAATGAAGGCATGGTGTGTCTAGTACCCAAAGCATCCATGGTGGAGTAGAAAGTAGAAGAAAAGATCTGATACTGTCCTCTCAAATTTGAGAGTATTAGGAAGATACACTCATCATTTGTCTTGTTTCTCCCACATCCCTACAAAATTGAGCACAAAGATTTGAACTTCATCAAGAAGTCCTCCATAGTGGGAAAGCTGGTAGGAGTCAAAGTGGTCAGCTTTGCATTAAGCTGTAGTGCCCTAAACTCATTCACTGTGCCAAACAAATCTAAAAACTTGCCCCAAATGACCCTAGGAGTTCTCAAACTATCCAAGTGAAAAATGAGACTGTCAGAGATGTTCAATGCAATCAAACCCATGGCTTCATCCATTTTATTCCTATGCTGAAGAAACTCAAAAGGATGCTACAGTACAGGTTGGTTTTCATCTAGACATGACCATAAGCCACGTGACATGAGTAGCCTAGTCATGTGTGCTTTTCAGGTGTGATAATTGTGTGGTGTCAGCCGGGCCACAGAGGGGTCCGACATTGAGAGAAGAAGAAGATAGAAAGAAAAAGCATCCCCCCACAATGTATAATTCTATCCCCCGTACAACAAAGAAACAATTACTGAAAGCACAAAAAATGAGAAGAAAACCTGGACGCCAGATGTAGAGAGGGAGGAAACAGAAGCCTCTACTTCAACACCAAAAATGAGAGATCAAATTGCTGAATCAAAAATCAAGACTAGCACCATTGCGTTTGGCTTGGAAACACCTTTCTGACGATATTTTGTTTTCTGAAAACGGATACCGTATGCACTAGTTACGACCAAAAAACCAACTGCTCCTCTGAAAATGAGCTCACTGGAAAAAGTAGTCACGGGAAAAAATTTGACGGTCAAATGACCGTCACAGACACCGGGAAAAAAATTGACGGCCATTTGCCTGTCACGGGCCTGTCTTGTCAGAAAAAAAAATTTCTTGCTGGAAAAAAATTTGAAAATGGCCAGAAAAAAAATTTGCCAAGGTGACATTAGCAGTGACATCATCATTGTATAGTTGGTGGCGGCAGGGGGCAATAGGTGGCGAGCCGCTGGCGGAGGTAGTGGTCGGGCGGCTCCTAGGTGGTTCCCAGGTGGTAGCGCTGGTGGGGACAGCTTCGGTGGCCAGTGGGCACCGCGCCGGCTAGGGCTAGGCGCGGGCCGGGCCGAGGTGGCGCGGGGGTGGCCACTCTGGTTGCGCTCCAGCTGCGCTATGCAGGGCTTTAAAAACACTTCAAAAATCATTTTTTAAAATTTTTTTTTTTTTGTCTCAATTTTTGTGTCGTACAGCCTAGGAGGGAGAAAAATTTCCTCTGGGGTCACTGTGACCAAAAACAATGAACTTTATATATTTTCAACTCTCCCAGGCCTTCTGAGCGCAATGGTGGAGTCCGTTTTGGCTCAAAGTGCTCCAAAAAATAGTGCCTCCTCCAAAATAAAGGAAAATACCTAGAGAAGCTGTGGCTTTCGACTACAAATCATGGCTTCAAAAACCCTCAGACCAGGCAGCAGCAGGGAAGCTCTGATACCATGTAGAAGTTGAGAAATCCAACTTCACAGATCGCCAAGAACATCTACATGTAAATAACCTGTTGTTGAAAGGAAACCAGAGAGACAGAAGCAAAGACTTGGAAAATCTCAGTGGAGTGAGAGAAAATTCTATTCCAAGGTAATGAAATAATAATTACAAAATTTCAACCTTAAAGGTAAAAGAAACCCTAAAAAAGGTAAAAGCTAGGTTGCGCAATATAATTAATATAAACTATTAATTATATGCACCTAAGAGACAGCTTAAGTGAAAATAGAGTACATAGACAACTTAATAATTAAATCAACATGATCTAATTAATAAGTGAAGATAAATGGATACTCTAACACAACTTTTATTTCTGATTGTGTGAAAGGTACTAGCAATAGTTGATACAACTTGTTTTAGAGACTCATCCATCTTCTTTGATTTCACATAAATGCCCAACCTCTTCATCACTTTTCACATTTTAGTCATTTTAATTATTTGTAACATTAGTTGACATTGAAACCTAAATTTCTTATTATAAAAAATTTCTAAACAATCTAGTCACGTGTGTCCTAATCTGTCTTCATGAAACCAAACCATGTAGATTTTCTAGCACATCACTTTTAATTTTAGAGTGTCCATTCATTTCAATATGATTCAAAGCGGTTTCTTTCTCAATTGGTGTTTCTATGTCTACATCCACATTGTTGATTTTAATTTTTATTTGACTTTCAATTTCAATTGAGGTTTGAATTTAACTTTCAGTTGGGGTTTTTCTTTTAGTTTATTTATCATTGTGATTAACATTACTAATTTATGGTGTTTGATGTGAAATAAAATATGTTACTCTATTTTTAGGAAGAAAATCTAAATCATTTAAAGAGTAACCTGCTCCTACAAAAAGATTAAGTTCTTTATCATAATAAGTTACATTTGGCTGTGAAGACATACATGTATCTTGTTGGTGCTCAAATCAACAGATTGTATTTCCTATGGACTTTCCAATCCAATGCTGGGAAACCCAAGTGATTTGGCCAACTAACAAGGTTTTAACCAAGACAAGGCTTAACCTTCTCCAATTCTAGCTCTGTAGAACCAAGGCTAGTAGGCCTATACCTTAGATTTATCCTCCAAATCTAAAAGATTTTTTATAGCAGATAAAGTATACTTCAAACTTCTTTCTATCAAAATATGGAAAGATACTTGAAATAAATATTAACATAAAGCAATGTGTCATAAAATGCTAACTGAAATACTTTAATTTATTAAGAGAATGTTTGTAGATATGAATGTGAATTGAAAATTACATATGGATAAAATATCACAAAAATATGAACAATGAACTAAATAACCATAATCTAATATGTATATAGATCCGTGCCTTATTCATGTTATCCTAATTTTCAGCATGCATCAAAATAATCATAAATAGGAAGAGATTGTATTTTAGAGGTCCCATTAATATTATCCTTCAGGTATTATTACTCAACATTGTATAATTGCATTCATTTTCAGAAATTGTCATTTTGTACTCTAAGAATTGATCACATTCCAGAATTTTTAAATTACAATTTTGATCAATTACATTGTGCATTCAAGATGAATGTATTATACAAATGTTATTTCATCTTTCTTTTCATGTCAAAACAATAGTACATTGTAGAATAGAAGGCATAATTGAAAAGTATGGAGTAGAGGTCCCATGCATTGCCTTATGGTTGGTTTTTTGATGCTTGCATATTAGGTCTCCATTGCTGGTTGCATATTAGGTCCTAGGTCTTCATAGTCCATCTTCATCTGCATATAGGTCTTCTTAGGGTTTACCTGCAACATGGTGAAAGAGATGTTAGATCCAGTTGGGTCTAAGCAATACATGGAACATAAACAACA
The DNA here is from genome assembly GCA_018584345.1 of Thuja plicata. Classification (NCBI taxonomy): domain Eukaryota; kingdom Viridiplantae; phylum Streptophyta; class Pinopsida; order Cupressales; family Cupressaceae; genus Thuja; species Thuja plicata. The sequence continues at coordinate 1,156,207 of MU225646.1, read as the reverse complement.
CACAATCAATCTTTCTGAAAACTGCATATTAATCTGATGAAATCAATGTAATGAGAAAACATTCATCTATAATATCTGAAGAATAGTATTAAAGGGACTTGTTCCAAAAATGAAACCTTTTGCTATGTATGATCACTTTGAAATACGTTGTTCTTCTCTATATAATCAGATATCTGAATGAAAAGGACTTAGTATTACCATCTGAGAAACCTTTTTTCATGGTTAGATCAACATATGAGTTCACCAAATAACCCAAACCAACCAATATTCATGAGTGAATGTTATCTTATATTCACTCACAAATATTAATTGGTGCATATGATTTGATGAACTCATAAATTTAGTGGTATTTTGTTTTTAAATAGACAGGTATCTATAACTGAATGCAGGAAACAAAAGAAAATGATGCAATGGATGTCACGAGCCTGTGCTTGAACTTCACACAAGCCATTATATGCATAAGGATGGTTGATATCTCAGAAGGTTATTACTCATATAGATAAGAAGGATGAGATGTAGACACATGAAGGAGTCAAAAGATGCTACAGAAAGGACATGAACAAAGGAAGCTGGAGAATTGCAGAATTGAAAGACTCTAAAGATTCACTGTTTTTATGCAAATAATGGAGAATGAGAAAATGTTTTTATAGTAAGTGCTTCTTCACATATATGATGCTTGAAAATATCTATTAAAAGTTCACTTGGAAGATCAAAGTTGAAAAAATCATACATAAGGAGTGTGCATAAACTATATTAAATGAGAAGATACCATTGAATTCATTTTTTAAGTAGCTGAATCTGACAGAGTAAAAGCATGAAACAAAAGATGTGAAAACTGCAAGTTTAGACAAAAATTAATAGTCTCAGATCAGCATGGGTGTGCACATACAGAGAACAAACATAATGGAAAAGTATTACAAGATATCTAGGAGCTTCATCAAATGAGATCATGCTAAAATACTGCAATACATAATGTGTTTTAGACAAACTATCGAAAAAGTTTCTTTTTGCAGAGTTTACATCTCATATTGATGTTTTGAAAAGATGTACACTCTTGATAACAGAATAGGGCATGTAAATATATGCAAAATGGATTTACTGTTTTGAAGTAAAACCCATGGGAGTCACGAGCCCATGCTCGAACCCCATGGGTTTGTTCTTTCCTATGTATACTTCAAAAGAAAAATAGTGTATTTTTACATTAAAGACAGCAGCATATTCAACATATTTGTGCTAACATGCTAAAGAGATGCTCAAAATTGTCATCAAGACTGTAAACTAAAAGTGTTTTTTTACATAATGTTGTAGTTCAAATGTCTTATATGTGTTTTTAAATAGTGGAGTGTCATCAAACAAAGAAGCATATATTGTGCTTGCTAATTACTTGTATTTGAAGACAACAAGAATGATGTTTTTATTAAAACATTCAGACAATACAAATCCCGTGTTTCACTTTAAAATTGAAACAAGCATTAAATCAACAACAAGCAGTACTAAAGTTCATGGGCTCAATACTAAACATATTCCTTCAAAGATTTAAAGCTATAGTCAACATCATGCAGAGAGCACCGACATACAACAAACACTAAGCAAATGAAGATCATATTGATGCAATAAGCAGAGAAATAAACAACAGATAGAGCCAACTTATCTGTATGTGCAAAGTGGGGTATGTCTTCATGTTCCCATTCATGACTGTAGAAACTCGCACAAAAAATGTGAAGCTTATGATTGAAAGATGTCATAGAGCTAAAACTAAATGTATACACTGCATCTTTCAGGCATAAGCTACATTTTTAAAAAAAATGCTAAAGAAAACCCACATAGAGGTCAAGAAAAGATAATCATAGCTTGGTCTGTTGCCCGCAGGTCTGAAGGAGAAAGACAATAGTGGTGGTGTTTTATTGTCACACAACAGACTGGGGATAAGTCTGAAACTATGACTGAGATGTCCGCAGTTCAGAGCCGAGGTTCATGGGTCAACATCTCAATCTCAGTGTAATACCACTCCAAGATTGTAGTGGTGTTGGAACCTGAGTTCTAACAAATAAAGATCAAAAGCTGCAACCTTTACTAAAGAAGAATGCGGAAATAAAGACCGCCAGAACTTCATTCATACATTGTAGTTTAAAACCCAAAATGGTGGTAAGACATCAATTTAGAACCTGAGTTACAATTGAATCTGTAGTGCCATTTGTAAATGGCCTCAAAAACACTTCATCATCAAGTGTTTCAAGCTTTCAAGCAGACTGAAGATAACTTACAGTTGAAACCCGAAATCAAGTTAAAAAGAAGACCGAAAATACTATATCATCAAAACATCCCAAAATTAAAGCAAATGCAAGAAAAATTATGGTTGGAACCTGAGTTCTAACAAATGAAGATCAAAAGCCGCGGCCTTTACTGAAGAAGAATGTGACAACAAAGATGCCATGTGTTACATTGAGCATGTAAATGACACTTTTTCCCTCATAAAGCTCATGAAACTCAAAGTTTCTCTACAGAACAGAGGTGGAAACATAGCAGAGTCATGGTTTCTAGTTTCAACATGGCGGCACCACAGAACAAAACCCTAAAGATGCAAATGAAACCGATGAATGGAATACTTTGTGTTTTACTCTCATTTGAAATCCATTGTCAGATGGAGTAAATGCAATTACAGTTCAAATGCATCAACATTCCCTCCTTGTTGCCACATTGGTACCTTTTTGTGCCACGACATAATGAAATGTCCCTTCCAACTGATGGTGATCAAATCAATTACAAACCGTGATAGTTACCAAACCACAATGACATCGACCATAGTGGTATGGTGTCGACAGAGTAAGAGATGGGTGATGTTGCCGAGCTGATAAGGGTTTCTAACCCTTTGATGTTAGGTAGTCGGGTTTTTTAAGTAGGGTGGTAACACTGTTAGGTTAAAAATGTCATGTATTCGAATAGGATGTAAATGATACATTGGTAATTGGTATAGTTTTGGGGGTCTAAAACTTAGGGTTTTTGTTTTAGGGAAATTTATTAAACCCTATAGTTTTGGAGGGCTTTTTTTTTTTGGAGGGAAGATTATTTGAAATAAGCCATTTTGGCTATTTAGGGAGAGTTTATGCTTTATGTTAAGGGGGTCAAATTGGTGGAAAAAAGAGCTTTAGTGAATTTCTGATTCCTATAGCTGTTGATTCATTTTTTCTTTGTATTCCAATTTAAGTCCATGCTTGTAATTTTGGTTGTGTGCAAGAGGATTTCATTATTCCTTGCCATTGCTGGGGAATTCATACATGTAACTTATATACAGATTTTTAGAAGAATATAGTGGCCCCACTTTTTTACATACATCTTATTGTGATCATCTATTCAAGTTCCTTTACAATTTTCTGCATATAAGAGTAATACCTTTGGAATATGGTTTAGTGAATTGCATTGATTCCTATTCTATATTACAGAATATAAGCCTTTTGTAGAATATGCATGTTGTTAATGGTAAAAGTACTGCTTGTGGTCAAACCCTAGTTGTGACCTTCCAATTAACCTATGCATTGAGTAGTGAATGATAGTGCAGAGATCCATCAGGGTATGATAAGTGAATGTCAGTTTGAAGCTTCAAAAGAATCTGAATCTCCTTGGTGTATCACCTTTTTCTAAGTTTTTATGCAAGTTCAATTTTAAATCTCTCTTCCTTTTTCTCAGTTAAATTTTCAATCAGGAGGTGATATTCCATATAAGACAGGAATCGACCTAGAATCTAGAGATTCTTCCTCATCCATAGTTCACCCACAGCTAGAGGAAGTTTCCATTGTCAAATAGAATTGCCATGAAGCCTTAATGCCTGATTTAGGGTGAAAATTCTAAGCCTGAATAGTTTTTGGCATGCCTGGTGGGACAGCGAACTACTTCTCAGTTCTGTGATTGATTTTAGCTCTCAGTGTGGATTTTAATGAGAAAAACTCCAACAAGATCAAACAAGAAAGGATTTGTGTACTAGGAGTTACATTCAAGAAGAAGAGGAGGAAGATCATCCAGAGGTGGAAGAACATCACAAGATTCAAGAGGTACCCTATTGAATTCAAACTTATCTTCATTTGATAATCCCATTTTTGAAGATCAAGCTATTAATTTTGAAGAACTTGAGGTTATTTTTGAAGAGATCAATCTTCCTAAAGATCTGAGTGTTCCTACTCATTCTAGATCAGAGTTTCCAAGTATTGAAGATTTGTCTATAGATAATTCTATTTTTGGAGCTTCTACAAGTGTTACTGCAGCAAATCCCCACAATTTGAAGACTTACCAAAGGAAGGTAGTTCAACATACTCAACCTCCTA
>MU225646.1:1077877-1151841 GCA_018584345.1 Thuja plicata | reverse complement strand
AATTCTATTTTTGGAGCTTCTACAAGTGTTACTGCAGCAAATCCCCACAATTTGAAGACTTACCAAAGGAAGGTAGTTCAACATACTCAACCTCCTATTGTACCTTCTATTCAGCAACAAGTACCACTAGCTGTAGGAATGGCAAGAAATATGCCTTTTGTCCCTTTTGATCAAGGTAGTCCTCTCTAGATTGCAAATCACAACAATATACCCTTGGCTACCTTGAAAGGTTTTCCATCATTCACTGGAGAAGGTCAAGTAATATCTATTGAACACATCAGAGATATTGCATCCCTGTGCAATGTCCACCATGTCACAGAGGAAGATGTGGCTATGAAGCTGTTGGCTGCATCACTTAAAGGTAAAGCTCTTGACTGGTTTAGAAATCTTCCAATAAATTCTATTGCTACATGGGATGTTTTTGGGGAAAATCTTTCTAAGTTTTTTTAGGATAAATCTGACAATCTATCTTTAGTAGAGTAATTAACTACTATCAAAAGGGCTCCTCAAGAAGAGTTAAGTGATTTTAATCTCCAATTCCAAAAAACTTGGAATAGGATTCCTACCACGGTAAGACCCTCTGCCAAAAATAATTTTCTATACTTTCTCAAAAGCTTGAATAGTGATATTTCAGTAATGATCTAGTCCATGGGAGGAAATTCTTTACCTCAAGCCTATGATATTGCAATTAGAGTAGAGAATAGTCTCATTCAGGCAGGAAAGATAGCTCCTAGGCCACCCATGCCTTACTTTCCCAATTTCCATCCCAATATGCCATTGATTACTCCACCATTAGCTCCATTGCCATCTTACAAAAGTGAAGAAATTATGCCTATGGTCCCTCCTAGTGAATTGGAAAGTATAAAAAATAGCCAGCAAAAGATTGAGAGCTTGCTACAAACTTTTGGGAATGAATTAGTGAACCTGAAAAGGCAACAAAGCCATCCCATAGCCCATACTCAAAATAAATTTGCTAGTTCCTCACCTCAGCAGCCTAATCAGCCCAGTTATCAAGGCAATAAGTAGCAATACCAAGGAAATAGTAATGCAAATAGGCAAAACTGGAATCAAAGGCCTTATATGCCATACAATCTAGCACCTCTCAATTATGTTAGGGATATTTTTCCTAGCCAAAATAACCTTGTTACAGATTATGAATGGTGTTATCCCTGTAATGAACAACACAATTAGTCTAAGTGTACTAATGGAGTGTTCAATCAAGCCTTAATGGTTCAAAGTATCATAGATTCACAGCCTACTGAAGAGGCTCAACAACACTGTAATACATCTACCCCTAACACTGCATTCCTCAATCGGCAAGAGGAGGAGTTTTGTGGAGTGAATGGTGATTCATCCATATCAAAAAATACCAGATCCAAGAAGAGAGCCCTAGAATCAGAGCAATCAACTGCTGGGATTGCTGCTACAAATCAATCATCACTCACTCCACTATTTTTAATCCTAAAGGGAGCCTCTACTCATGCAAACAGAGCAATACAGTATCAGAAATAGCTGGATCAGAGTATTAGTAAGTCTCCTCAGAAGGTACAATTTGTTGTTCCTTACAACATTGTTGATAATATGAAAAAGATGAATATTTCTATTTCCATGTGGGATTCATTAGCTATTCCAGGGCCAACTGATTTATTAAAGGAGGAACTGTCAAAAGGAACAACAATTCCACATCAAGCTGTACATCATACTCCTAGAGTGGTCTTGGAAAATTCAGAGCCTTCAGTGGTTCATGATGAAGCAGTCAAAGAGAAGGAAAATAAGATTGGTAAAGTATAGCAGAAAGAATCACAAGAAAGTAAAAATGCTGCAGAATTAAAGCAGCCAGCAATACCAACTGAAAGGAAATTAGAAAATATGCAGAAGGTGATAGAAAAGGGAGGTAAGAAATCTACAAATGTTAAGCCTCCTCCTTTCTATGTTTCTTTAATCAATGGAAAAAAATTAGTGCATAATTGTATGGTTGACAGTGGTGCAACCAACACTGTCATGCCAAAGAGTATAGCTGATACATTGGATTTGAAGTATGAACCTATTGAGAAAGGAGTTGTTCAACTTGATGGTTCTTCAGTTAAAATTGTTGGGGTTGTTAAAAATACAAGTCTAACCTTGCACTCATGTCCAAATTTCTCCATTTCCCAAGATATTTTTGTCATAGATCTGCCACCTTACTTTGCTCTATGTTTATCAAGAGATTTCACAGCCAAGATAGATGGATATTTCTCATCAGATTGGTCTCACCTATATTTCAAAACTAGGTATGGTGCTAAGGTGACCATAAAATCAGAATTATGGGCCAAAGACCATATAGCGCCTTATAATCCTAGTCCCATAAATGCAAGCTATGTGATCATGGATCCAGATGAAATCAATGAGAGTTCATCTTATAACACACAAACTGAAGAGTATCCTGATATGGTTCTTGATGAATGTGCAGCTAGAAATGACCAAGAAATGGATGTGTTTGATGCTAGTTTTGGTAATTATGTGATGTTAGAAACTGATTCAGTTGTTCCTAATCTGATTAAAGATCAATGTTCTGAATCTGAATTATCTAACTAGCTATGGGATTTGTATTTTGATGGGTCTAAGAATAAGGATGGCATTGGTGCAGGAGCTATGTTGATTTCACCTCAAGGTGATAGATTTTATGCTGCTTATTAGTTATCTTTTCCATGTTCTAACAATGTAGCAGAGTATGAAAGCTTGATCCAAGGCTTGGAGTGGGATAGGAAAAGAGTAATCAAATGTTTAAAAGAATTTGGGGATAGTGAGTTGATAGTGAGATAGGTAAGAGGTATTACTACTGTTAAAAATGATCTCCTAAAGCTGTACAAGTCAAGAGTGTTTGATATTTTGATAGATTTTGATGCCTTTAATCTCATTTCCATACCTAGAAAGAAAAATATACATGCTGATAGACTGGCTGGTATTGGTGCACATGCTTCAATTATAGAAAATAAAGGACTGATTTCAGACCAGTCACATATCAAAATTGTGGCAACACCATCTATTCCTGGTAATGACGCTAATTGGCAAGTATTTTACACTGATGAACACATCTTAAGTTTTATGACAAAAACTGAAGAGTTTATTGCTCCTAAAAGAGAAAGCTATGATCAGCAAATGGAGAACCAAGTTATTCAGCTAAAAAGTAATAAGCTTCTGAGGGGATTGGTCAGCCTAGAATTAGCTTTTAACTCTGATGATCAATTCAGAAAAGGTAAAACCAGTTTGCTGGTTAAAGAGGATCATTATGAGGAAGTGGAGATTTTCAGAGACAAGTATCTAAAGGTTGGTAAAATAAACTCTCCCGAGGAAAAAGAATTGTTTATTGATCTATTCAGAGAATATAGTGATGTATTTGCTTGGGATTATGCTAATTTAAAAGGATCTGATCCCCAACTAACTCAACACACCATAGAGTTAGAACCAAATGAAAAACCAATCAGGCAAAGGCAAAGGCCCATAAACCCCAAATTAGAGCCTTTAATACTGAAAGAACTAAGAAAGCTCTTAGATGGAGGCATAGTGTTCCCAATAAAGAATACATCATGGGTTTCCAATCTAGTTCCCATTAGGAAGAAAAATGGAGAGATAAGACTCTGTGTAGATTTTAGAGACCTTAATAGGGCATCTCTAAAAGATAGGCATCCCCTCCCTTCCATGGAACAGATCCTTTAATATGTTTCAGGCTCTAAAAGATTCTCACTCTTGGATGGATATTCTGGTTATAATCAGACTTTGGTTAAGGAATCTGATCAATTCAAAACAACCTTTACTACTAAATGGGGTACAATGGCCTACCGAAGGATGCCATTTGGGTTGTCAAATGCGGGGGCCACTTTTCAGAAAAGCAATGGACATGGCTTTCAAAAACTTAATGTATAAATTTTTTTTGGTGTATCTAGATGATGTTACCATTTACAGCAAGATTGCAAACCAGCATATTGATCATTTAAAACAAATTTCGCAGAGATGTAGAGAGTTTGGAATCTCTCTTAACCTAAAGAAGTCTATCTTTGCAGTACATGAAGGAAAACTTTTGGGGTATCAAGTGTCTAAAGAAGGTACAACAATTGATCCTGAAAGGATTCGTGCAATTCTTGAGTTATCACTACCTAAACATAAAAAGGGATTGCAAAGTTTTATTGGAAGGATAAAATTTTTTAGACGCTTTATTCCCAATATTACAAATTTATTGAAACCTTTGACTTCTATGTTGAAAAAATATGTGCCTTTCAGCTGGACTACTGAAGGAAAAGAGAGTTTTGAGAAAATCAAGAATGCCTTATCTTCAGCCCCTACATTAGCTAATCCTGATTTCTCTAAGGATTTTGTTTTATATGCTTATGGTGGTATTGATACAGTTTCAACAATGCTGATGCAAAATAATGAGGAAGGACAGGAGCAGACAGTAGCCTTTTTTAGCAAAGGTATGATAGTTATGAAGAAAAATATAGCTTTGTGGAAAGACATGTGCTAGCTGTTATAAAAGCCTTAAAGAAATTTAAGCATCTAGTTGCTGGGAATAAAATACATCTAATGATTGCACACCCTAGCATTAAAGAGTCTCTATTGAATAAAGATGTAAGTGAAAAAAGGGCAGGGTAGATAACTAAAGTCATGGAATATGATGTACAAATCCATGTAACCAAGTTGGTTAGAGGAAAAGGTTTGTGTGCTCAGATGGCAGAAGGAGAAGATCAGGTTAAAACTACTGAAGAGGCCATCCTCCTCCAAGGTAATTCTATACTTACTAATGATTCGACATCTTGGTTATCAGATATGACTAGAATTCTTAAAACTGGTCAATATCTAATACACCTTGACAGAGCCAAGAGAAGGTACTTTAGGTTATGCTTCTTAAATGTATAGATTATATGAATCAAAACAAGATTCTATCTGAATTTCATGAATAATCTTGTGGAGGACATTTCAGCCCTAATACTACAGCATGGAAGATTCTAAGAGCTGGCTATTATTGGCCAGATTTATTCAAAGATGCTCATTCATGGGCAAGAAGATGCCAAAGTTGTGCTATGTTTGCAGGAAAGAAAAGGTTGGCAACATTACCATTGAAGCCAATCATTTTTGATCAACCATTCAACAAGTGGGGAGTGGACTTTATTGGTCCAATAAACCCTAACTCCAGTGCAGGGCATAGATGGATCTTAACTACCACAGATTATTTCACTAGATGGACTGAGGCAATTGCACTAAAAGAATATTCTGGAAATGCTGTTCTAAATTTCTATGATGATATTATTACAAGGTTTGGATTTCCTTAGTCAATCATATCAGATAATTCTTTAGCCTTTATTGGAATAGCTATAATAGAATGGGTTGTCAAGAATGTTATTTACTTAAGTATTTCTTCTAATTACTACCCACAGGGTAATGGTCTTGAAGAATCTATAAATAAAAACCTAATCAGGATCATCAAGAAGACTTTGCAAGGAAACAAGAGGGATTGGCACTCTAAGTTGAAGGCAGCTCTGTGGTTGGATAGAATTACACCTAAGTAGGTTATTGGGAATTCACCCTATGTTCTTGTTTATGGAAAAGAGGCTAGATTGCCTATATCTACAGAATTCCCTGTACTACAGCTAGTTGATCAGATGCTACTTTTTAAAGAAGGAGATCACCTTGCCTTAAGGTATGCCAGTTTATTTCAATTAGAAGAAGAAAGGAGAAATTCATTTGAAACTATGGAGTTGGTCCAAGCACAAACTAAGAGGTCTTTTGACAAGAAGACTACATCCATAAATTACAAAGAAGGTGATCTAGTACTTAAGTGGGATCTACTAAAGAGCAAGCCAGGGAAGCATGATAAATTTGATAACTTTTGGGTAGGACCTTTTTTTATTAAAGCCTGCAAGGAAAACAATGCTTATCAGTTGTCCACAACTGATGGAGAAGTTCTGCAAATTTTAGTTAATGGAATACACCTCAAGTTTTTCTTTGAGGGTGAGGTTTTAGTCTAGGTTTTCATTTTCAATAAGTATTGTCCAAGCACATAGGTCCCTAGGTTTCTTAGGTATTTAGGTTGCATTAGGTCTAGCATAGCTGCATTTTAATTTCAATAATGATTGCATTCATGGTTTTAGGTTTCCTAACTCCATTGCCCAAGGATAAAGGTCAAGGGTTGTGTCTAGCAGGCAGACATCCAGCAGAAGTCGCCAAAATTGTTATCCTAATTTTCAGCATGCATCAAAATAATCATAAATAGGAAGAGATTTCATTTTAGAGGTCCCATTAATATTATCCTTCAGGTATTATTAATCAACATTGTATAATTGCATTCATTTTCAGAAATTGTCATTTTGTACTCTAAGAATTGATCACATTCCATAATTTTTAAATTACAATTTTGATCAATTACATTGTGTATTCAAGCTGAATGTATTATACAAATGTTATTTCATCTTTCTTTTCATGTCAAAACAATAGCACATTGTAGAATAGAAGGCATAATTGAAAAGTATGGAGTAGAGGTCCCATGCATTGCCTTATGGTTGGTTTTTTGATGCTTGCATATTAGGTCTTCATAGTCCATCTTCATCTGCATATAGGTCTTCTTAGGGTTTACCTACAACATGGTGAAAGAGATGTTAGATCCAATTGGATCTAAGCAATACATGGAACATAAACAACACACAATCAATCTTTCTGAAAACTGCATATTAATTTAATGAAATCAATGTAATGAGAAAACATTCATCTATAATATCTGAAGAATAGTATTAAAGGGAATTGTTCCAAACATGAAACCTTTTTCTATGTATGATCACTTTGAAATATGTTGTTATTCTATTTATAATCAGATATCTGAATGAAAGGGACTTAGTATTACCATCTGAGAAACCTTTTTTCATGATTAGATCAACCTATGAGTTCACAAAATAACACAAACCAACCAATATTCATGAGTGAATGTTATCTTATATTCACTCACAAATATTAATTAGTGCATATGATTTGATGAACTCATAAATTGAGTCATATTTTGTGTGTAAATAGATAGGTATCTATAACTAAATGCAGGAAACAAAAGAAAATGATGCAATGGATGTCACGAGCCCATGCTCGAACTTCACATAAGCCATTATATGCAGAAGGATGGTTGATATCTCAGAAGGTTATTTCTCATATACATAAGAAGGATGAGATGCAGACACATGAAGGAGTCAAAAGATGCTACAGAAAGGACATGAACAAAGGAAGCTGGAGAATTGCAGAATTGAAAGACTCTAAAGATTCACTATTTTTATGCAAATAATGGAGAATGAGAAAATGTTGTTACAGTAAGTGCTTCTCCACATATATGATGCTTCAAAATATCTGTTAAAAGTTCACTTGGAAGATCAAAGTTGAAAAAATCATACATAAGGAGTGTGCATAAACTGTATTAAATGAGAAGATACCATTGAATTCATTTTTTAAGCAGCTGAATCTGACAGAGTAAAATCATGAAACAAAAGATGTGAAAACTGCAAGTTTAGACAGAAATTAACAGTCTCAGATCAGCATGGGTGTGCACATATAGAGAACAAACATAATGGAAAAGTATTACAAGATATCTAGGAGCTTCATCAAATGAGATCATGCTGAAATATTGCAATACATAATGTGTTTTAGACAAACTGTCGAAAAAGTTTCTTTTTGTAGAGTTTACATCTCATATTGATGTTTTGAAAAGATGTACATTCTTGATAACAGAATAGGGCATGTAAATATATGCAGAATGGATTTACCATTTTGAAGTAAAACCCATGGGAGTCATGAGCCCATGCTCAAACCCCATGGGTTTGTTCTTTCCTATGTATACTTCAAAAGAAAAATAGTGTATTTTTACATTAAAGACAGCAGCATATTCAACATATTTGTGCTAACATGCTAAAGAGATGCTCAGAATTGTCATCAAGATTGTAAATTAAAAGTGTTTTTTAACATAATGTTGCAGTTCAAATGTCTTATATGTGTTTTTAAATAGTGGAGTGTCATCAAACAGAGAAGCATATATTGTGCTTGCTAATTACTTGTATTTGAAGACAGCAAGAATGATGTTTTTATTAAAACATTCAGACAATACAAATCCTGTGTTTCACTTCAAAATTGAAACAAGCATTAAATCAACAACAAGAAGTACTGAAGTTCATGGGCTTGATACTAAAATTATTCCTTCAAAGATTTAAAGCTATAGTCAACATCAAGCAGAGAGCACCGACATACAACAAACACTAAGCAAATGAAGATCATATTGATGCAATAAGAAGAGAAATAAACAACAGATGGAGCCAACTTATCTATATGTGCAAAGTGGGGTATGTCTTCATGTTCCCATTCATGACTGTAGAAACTCGCACAAAAAATGTGAAGCTTATGACTAAAAGATATCATAGAGCTAAAACTAAATGTATACACTACATCTTTCAGTCATAAGCTACATTTTTTTTTAAAATGTTGAAGAAAACCCACATAGAGGTCGAGACAAGATAATCATAGCTTAGTCTGTTGCCCGCGGATCTGAAGGAGAAAGACAACAGTGGTGGTGTTTTATTGTCACACAACAGACTGGGGATAAGTTTGAAACTATGACTGAGATGTCCCCAGTTTAGAGCCAAGGTTCATGGGTTGACATCTCAATCACAGTGTAAGACCTTTCCAAGATTGCAGTGGTGTTGGAACCCGAGTTCTAACAAATGAAGATCAAAAGTTGCGGCCTTTACTGAAGAAGAATGCACAAACAAAGACTGCCAGAACTTCATTCATACACTGCAGTTTAAAATTCAAAATGGTGGTAAGACATCAATTCAGAACCTGAGTTACAATTGAATCTGCAGTGCCATTTGTAAATGGCCTCAAAAACACTTCATCATCAAGTGTTTCAAGCTTTCAAGCAGACTAAAGATAACTTACAGTTGAAACCAGAAATCAAGCAAAAAAGAAGACTGAAGATACTATATCATCGAAACATCCCAATATTAAAGCAAATGCAAGAAAACTTACAGTTGGAACCTGAGTTCTAACAAATGAAGATCAAAAGCCACGGCCTTTACTAAAGAAGAATGCGACAACAAAGATGCCATGCGTTACATTGAGCATGTAAACGACTCTTTTTCCCTCATAAAGCTCATGAAACTCGAAGTTTCTCTACAAAACAAATGCAGAAACATAGTAGAGTCATGGTTTCTAGTTTCGACATGGTGGTACCACAAAACAAAACCCTAAAGATGCAAATGAAACTGATGAATGGAATACATTGTGTTTTACTCTCATTTGAAATCCATTGTCAGATGGAGTAAATGCAATTACAGTTCAAATGGTACCTTTTTTTTCCATGACATAATGAAATGTTCCTTCCAACTGATGGTGATCAAATCAATTACAAACCATGCTGGTTACCAAACCACAGCAACATCGACCACAGTGGTATGGTGTCGGCAGAGTAAGAGATGGGTGATGTTTCCAAGTTGATAAGGGTTTCTAACCCTTTAATGTTAGGTAGTCGGGTTTTTTAAGTAAGGTGGTAACACTGTTAGATTGAAAATGTCATGTATTTGAATGGGATGTAATTGATAAATTGGTAATTGGTATAGTTTTGGGGGTCTAAAACTTAGGGTTTTTGTTTTAGGGAAATTTATTAAACCCTGTAGTTTTGGAGGGATTTTTTTTTTGGAGGGAAGATTATTTGAAATAAGCCATGTTGGCTATTTAGGGAGATTTTATGCTTTATGTTAAGGGGGTCAAATTGGTGGAAAAAAGAGCTTTAGTGAATTTCTGATTCCTATAGCTGTTGATTCATTTTTTCTTTGTATTCTTGTTTAAGTCCATGCTTGTAATTTCGGTTGTGTGCAAGAGGATTTCATTATTCCTTGCCATTGCTTGGGAATTCATACATGTAACTTATATACAAATTTTGAGAAGAATATAGTGGCCCCACTTTTTTACATACATCTTATTGTGATCATCTGTTCAAGTTCCTTTTCAATTTTCTGCATATAATAGTAATACCTTTGGAATATGGTTTAGTGAATTGCATTGATTCCTATTCTATATTATAGAATATAAGCCTTTTGCAGAGTATGCATGTTGTTAATGGTAAAAGTACTGTTTGTGGTCAAACCCTAGTTGTGACCTTCCAATTAACCTATGTATTGAGTAGTGAATGATAGTGCAGAGATCCATCAGGGTATGATAATTGAATGTCAGTTTGAAGCTTCAAAAGAATCTGAATCTCCTTGGTGTATCACCTTTTTCTAAGTTTTTATGCAAGTTCAATTTTAAATCTCTCTTCCTTTTTCTCAGTTAAATTTTCAATCAAGAGGTGATATTCCATATCAGACAGGAACTGGCCTAGAATCTGGAGATTATTCCTCATCCATAGTTCACCCACAACTAGAGCAAGTTTCCATTGTTAGATAGAAATGCCATGAAGCCTTAATGCCTAATTTAGGGTGGCAATTCTAAGCCTGAACAATTCTATCATGGGCAATAGAGTCAAAATCATCCCAATCCTATGTACAACCTTAAGGACAGTTTACACGAAACATATGACTTCAAAGGTGTTATGAAATGAACATATAACTTAAGATAAATTCCCAGTTATCTCAATTGAATATCAGTTTTCAAATGATAGACCGATTGATTGTGGCCACAATCAATTGAATTTAACCATGCAAGATGAAAATACCAATTGACAATAGAAACTATGAACTTAATCAAGAGCATGCAACATCAAACTATCACGTTGAAGAAAATATATAGATTTTATCCAAGGGAGTAATTAAAAATGAAAATGAGTCAATTCCCATAGTTGAGAGAAAAAGGGCACTTATCTTTATTGATTTTGGAGAAATGATACATTTAGGTCCATGTTACAATTGTTGATCAAAACTATTCAATGTGACTATAGTAACCTTGATAATATCATCCCTTTTTTCACATGGTCTTGGAATCCCTATTTGTATAAAATCCAAGGGATGCATACAAGATTCAGACCGATGTGTCCTTTGATAACTAAAACCTAATCATAGGATCAACAACTTAACAATAAGTTACAATAACAGAATTATTAACATCCTTGCCTAAACAATCATTTATCAACCAATTAGGTTTTATGATAATAATTAGATTAATAAATCCTTTTTAGTTTGTCTCCAATAATAATAGCTCTGCATGTGATCATTATGGTGCTTTGACCATATGCTTATCAAAAATATTTTCTCCTGATAATGGATATATTACTTTACATGTTGAATAACTTCATCATGTTGATGAGAGATGTCAACATCATTTACCACCCTCTGATATCCTTCATCTTCTTAAAAATTCCTCCAAGTATGTCTGCATATATCCTCTTCTAGTATCTCACCAAAGTTGCTTTGTTATGTCGGCAGATGACTCATGCTTTGGCTTGTATTTGACCTTATCCAAGTCATAATGTGTGTTTAAATTGGACCTTAGAACATCATACAATATGTGTTACTAGGTGGATAGATAGTTAGTATATAATCCAACCTAGTTTAGTTAGGTTTCTTTATTGCAATTTTGGTCTAAATGGGAAATATGGCCTAAATCTGTCCTAGAACCTAGAATAGAAGGAAATATGCTTTTCTAGGCATTTATGAGGTTTTTTCATTGATCTATAGGGGTTATAGTCCCTAAAAGATAGGGGGAGGCATAATTGCAAAGATGCCAAAAGTTGCTCAAAAGTTGTCATGACAACATTTGCAATTTTTGCAAATGTTGCATGCAAATCGACAACTTTGGATTCCACTCATTGTAGGAGTGGAAAAAAATGAACCAAGCCTAGAAACAAGGAGGAAGCATCTTAAGTATGTATTTGACTCATTTCCCGACATATGAGATTTTGTAAGCAAGTTTTTGAATAGTGAAAGTGATTGCAATTCGGTGTTAAGTGTGATTTTCAAGAATTTGGTGTTATAGAGCATTTTAATGGATTTAATAATAAGATCCAAATATTGATTAATTTAGAGGGGTGTTTTATAAGAACTTTTCATTTAGGGTGTTAGTCTTTTTGAGTTAGTTTTCTATCTGTAGAGAAATAATCCTAAACTAGGTAGTCTGCTGGTGTGATTCAGGGTAACTTTGCTTTCATGGCTCCCCCATGAAATTCAACCATTGAAAACATAAAAGGTTGAATTAAATGATTAGGGGAGCCACTTTACATATTTTATATAGATTTATGAAGTTAGGATAGGTGTTTTAATATTTATAAGGTCATTCCCTAGGTGAGTTAGGTTAGCCCAGTTAGGAGCGTGATAGGGATAAATCCATTTGCAGAGACAAGGGAGTGTAATGGAGGAATGAACCAAGTGTGGTCTTGGTGTTATTAGGATCTTATAGGTCCCTAGTGTTGAGCTTAGAGCTTAGAAAATCCATCTAGATTGAGTTTTGAGGAGAAATTAGGGAGTTTCTAGTAGAGAGCCAAAATAGGCCTAAAAGCCCTACTTTTTAGGACAGTGATGTATGGATAGTTTTGGAATGTTAGAACTTATAAATATTTTAGGTCTCCCAAAAGGGTATCTATATCCCTGATTATTTTTTTTGGTTTTGAGAGTTAATCCAAAAAAACCCTCTGGATAGGGCTAATAGGATCATTAGGCCTAATAGGACATTTTGAAGGCAAATTGTGAACTTGACCAAATTGGGTTTGAAGACTTATGGGAAAGGAGTGGAATGGATGTATAATGAACATTCAAAGCCTATAAATGGCTCTTGTTGCAAGAGATAAGTTGGTATGAAGGATTTGGCATTGAAATTCTTCAAGCCATAAGAAGCATTGCGACAAAACTATGAGATAGTTTTCCCTTAGAGTAAAACACAAAATTGGAGACTCCTAGAGAAGAGATACGAGTGGTCTTAGGTTCATTTCCTAGAGAATAGAGAGGTCCTAAAGAGATATTGGGATCCTAAGTGAACTAGAAAGAGCTAAGTCTAGTCTAGAAGCATTTGTGTTAGCACACTCTACAAGGTTACTTCTATCATATTGGTATCAGAGCCTCTTTGGATCAGGCTTGTGGTTAATGTTAAAACTAGAGGAATCCATTAGAGATTCAAAAATGGTGATGCTGAATTAGAAAAGAAGGTAGATGAACAAGAGGAGGAGAACAGGCTACTCTGAGATAGGCTTGCTCAATTGAAGTTGATGTAAAGGCAGATGAAGTGAAGGATATAATCAAAGGGAAAGGAAAAGAGAATTCCCTTAAAGAGGAAGTCCCTTAAGCTGATACTATCCTTCAAGAGGAACCATTTCTGAAATCCCTAAAGGCTATGAGTGGTAAAGCATTGGAAGGAGTTCCCATTTTCAGTGGCAAAATGGAACCAAAGGTAGTCCTTGATTGGATAGAAGGACTAGAGAACCATTTTGAGTGTGATGGAATCACAGAGGCTCAAAAGGTGAAGGTTTCTAAAGCAAGATTCAAAGGATCTTCTCTCACTTGGTGGAATTTCATCCAAGATGAGAGAGAGAAGGAAGGGAAAAGATCCATTGCTTCATGGAAAGATATGGAAGCAAGAATAAGAGATGCTTACATCCCTGAGGATTATGAAATCCAACTCCACACGAGAAGGCAAGGTCTAAGACAGAAGGACCTAGATGTCAATTCATACACTGAAGAGTTGCAAAGACTCTGTATGAGGTCAAGGATAGTAGAAGATGAGAAAGTGAAAGTAGCAAGGTATCTTAATGGCCTCAAATGGACCATTCAAGATGAGACGAGTCTTTTGAATCCACATATAGTTTAGAAATGCCACCAAATTGATATCAAGGTGGAAGATAAGTTGAAGAAGAAACAAGACTCCAATACTTCAAGAGGAAGAGGTAGAGGAAGAGACACCAGAGGACAAAGAAATGGTTACGGAGGAAGAAGCTCTGAATCTAAAGGACAATCAGAGACTAAGCTCCCTAAACAACATGAAGGAGACTTCAATAGAGGAAGTTCAAGAAGAGGTAGGAACTCTAACAATAGAAGAAGAGGCAATAGCCAAGGGAGAGGCAACTATTTTTCCAACATGAAGTATTATCACTGTAATCAGTTAGGATATCTAGCCTATAGGTTTCTAGAGAAGTAAAGTACCTCTCAAGGAGGTGACAAAAGAGTGAACTATGTTCATGAAGAGACAAGTGGGAACAACAAACTTGAAGTACCATTGGAATCAGAGGAGGGAGAAAACATTATGATGAGGAGAACTCTTATAAAAGAACCAGTGAAGGAAGAAAATAGTCAGAGGAGAGAACTATTTAGAGTAAAGTGTAAGATTATGAGAAAGGTGTGTAGATTCATCATCGACTCAGGATCAACTGAAAACATAGCATCATAAGAGGCAGTTAGTAAGCTGAAAATGACAAGGATACCCTGCACCAACCCTTATAAGGTTACTTGGCTAAACAAAGGACAACATGTCCTAGTTAATGAACAAGATTGGGTGGAATTCTCCATTGGGAGATATAAGGATAAAGTATTGTGTGTTGTCTTACCTATGGACGCATGTCACTTTCTCCTAGGTAGACCATAGCAATTTTATTGGATGGCCATGTATAATGGAGTGAAAAACTCCTACACTTTCAAGAAAGACAATGTGACATACAAAATCCAGTCACTATTGGAGGATGCAGAAGTGAAGTCTACTGGTCCCAATGTTCTCATGGTTGGTGAAAAGGAGCTCTTAGAGACTCTAGATGAAGGAGAAGGATTTGGCTTTGCACTGGTGTTGAAGCCAAAGGAATTTATAGACAAATCAGAGAAGAAGACAGAGCTACCCAAAGAAGTTCAAGAGATGCTAGTAAAGTATCAAGGGATAGTGAGTGATGGACAACCGGTCACCTTACCACCTAAGAGGTCAGTAAGAAACCAAATAGAACTAATCCTTAGAGCTACCCTACCCAATAAGGCAGCCTATAAAATGACTCCCCAACAGAATGAAGAGATTGCTAGACAAGTTCAAGAAATTTTAGAACAAGGTCTTATAGGAAAGAGCATTATCCCTTGTGTCGTACCCACAGTCCTAGCACCTAAGAAAGGGGGAACTTGGAGGTTATGTACATACTCCAGAGCAATCAATAGGATTAACATTAGGTATAGGTTCCATATCCCTAGGATAGAAGACCTAATGGACTATTTAGAAGGGGCTAGATACTTTACAAAGATAGACTTCAAAAGTGGTTACCACCAGATAAGGGTGAATGAAGGGGATGAGTGGAAGATAGCCTTCAAAACCATAGAAGGACTATATGAATGGCTTGTCATGTCATTTGGGTTGTAAAATTCCCCATAAAAATTCATGAGGTTAATGAATGAAGTACTTAAGGAATATAATGGGAAGTTTATAGTGGTCTACTTAGATGATATACTCATCTATAGTAAGACAAAAGAGGAGCACGACAAGCACTTGGAATTTTTTTTTAAGAAGCTACAGGAAGAGAAGTTGATGATCAACTTAGAAAAATGTGAGTTCATCAAGATAGAGCTAGTGTAACTTGGTTTTGTGCTATCACAGGGAAACTTAAAAAAGGATCTAAGAAAAGTTGAGGCCATCATCAACTGGCCTACTCCAAGGAGAAGCACTGAGGTAAGGAGCTTACATGGTCTTGCACAATAGTATAGAAATTTTATTAAATAGTTTAGTGCAATATGTGATCCTATGTTAGATACAATTAAGGGAGGCATGAAGACCAAGTTTGTTTGGAATGAGCAAGCTAATAATGGTTTTGAGCTACTAAAAAAGAAGATTGCAACCCAACCAATATTGGCGTTGCCAAGTTTTGAAAAATTGTTCACAGTGGAGTGTGATGCTAGCAATGTGGCAATTAGAGCAATCTTAAGCTAGGAGGGAAGACCAGTGGCTTTCCATTCGGAGAAGTTGAGTGAAGCTAAGAAGAAATATTCTTCTTATGACCTAGATATGTATGCTCTAGTCCAGTCATTGATAAAATGGAGGCATTATCAATTGCCAAAGGATTTTATTGTCTATTTTGACAACCAAGCATTGAGTTTCTTTAACTCACAAGACAAATTGAGTCATAAGTATATGAAGTGGGTTGAATACCTACAAGCATATACATTCAACGTCAAAAAAAAGAAAGGGTTGCCAAATAAAGTTGCAGATGTGTTGAGCAGAAGAGAATTGACCATTTAAGAGATTCAACTGCAGAGTATGGGAATTGAAAAATTCAAGGAAATGTATGAGGAAGATGAGGACTTTGTAGACATCTACAAGGTATGTAAAGAGTATAAAATCACTTTCATAGTCAATACTCTGAATACACTTTGCAGTATGGTCTATTTTTTAAAGGGGGTCAGTTGTGTGTCCCTAGGGGGTCTATTAGAATGAATCTCATACAAGAGAAACATAGTGGTGCACTTAGTGGCCATTTTGGGGTTAACAAAACTCAAGAGTTAGTCCAAAGATTCTATTTTTGGCCCAAGATGAACTTGGTTGTGAAGAGATATGTTGAGGGTTGTGCTATTTGTCAGAAGGCAAAAGTAACCTCTACAAACGCAGGCCTATATCAACCCTTACTCATTCCCACCAGGCCATGGGAATGTCTAAGCATAGATTTTATGGTAGGTTTGCCCAAGACTAGACAATGGATGGACAATGTCTATGTGATTGTAGACAAATTTAGTAAGATGGCTCACTTTGTGCCATGTAAGACAATGAATGATGCCAGTCAAATATCTTCTTTATTATTCAAGGAAGTTGCTAGGATTCATGGTCTACCACTGAGCCTAGTGTCTGACATAGACACCAATTTTATGAGCCACTTTTGGAAGACTCTTTGGAAGAAGTTGCGCACCAACTTATCATTTGGATTTGTCTACCATCCTTAGTCAGATGGTCAGATAGAGGTAGTAAATAGGAGCCTTGGAAATCTCCTAACATGCTTAACAAAAGAGTATGGTCAGACATGGGACCAACTCATTACATAAGCAGAATATGCTTATAATGATACTATGAATAGGACCATAGGGAAAAGTCCTTTTGAAATTATATATGGTGTTCATCCTAGAAGAATTCATGAACTCATAGAACTCAAAGATGGAACTAAAGGAAGTGGATATGATGAGGATTTTGCATATGCTATGCAAGAGGTTCATGAGACAGTCAGGAAGACTCTCACCGAGAATACAAAGAAGATCAAGACTAAAGTGGATGAGAGAAGAAGGGATGTCCAATTCAAGATTGGAGATATAGTGATGGTTCATCTTAATAAGGCAAGACTTCAAAAAGGAACACCTCACAAACTACAGATGAGGAGAATTGGTCCATGTGTCATCCTAGACTAGTATGGATTTGGGTGTATCACCAGTCTTTAATGTTGCAGACTTGATAATATACAAAGGCCTAATCCCTGATGTTGATCAAAGTCTGAATGAAGTAATACAAGAGGTTGAAGAACTACACTTTCCATCTACACCAATCAAACAAGCAAAGAGCATTCTGGATTCTAGAGTCTACAAGAAGACCAAAAAGAAGGAGTATAAAGAACACTTGATCAAATGGAAAGGAAAACCTAATTTAGATGTAGCATGGATGAAGGAAACTGAGTTTAAGAAGTTGGGTGTGGATCCTAACTTACTCAATCCAAGGGTGGATTGAAGTCTTTTGTTTAGGGGAGGATGGTGCAGGGGCACCTAGGCAATCCTCAAAGCCATCAAGTTTAGGCTTGTATCTGACCTTATCCAATTCAGAATGTATATTTAAATTGGACCTTATAAGGTCATGCAAGATGTGTTACTAGGTGGATAGATAGTTAGCATCTAATCCAACCTAGTTTAGTTAGGTTTCTTTATTGCAATTTTGGTCTAAATGGGAAATATGGCCTAAATGTGTCCTAGACCCTAGCATAGAAGGAAATATTATTTTATAGGAATTTATGATGTTGGTTCATTTATCTATAGGGGTTATAGGCCCTAAAATATAGGGAGGAGGCATAAATGCAAAGATGCCAAAAGTTGCTCAAAAGTTGTCATGACAACATTTGCAATTTTTGCAAATGTTGCATGCAACTCAACAACTTTGGATTCCCCTCATTGTAGGAGTGGGAAAGTAATGAACCAAGCCTATAAAAAATAAGGAAGCATAGTAAGTATGTATTGGACTCATTTCCCAAAGGATTATATTTTGTAAGCAAGTGTTTGAATAGTGAAAGTGACTGCAATTCAGTGCTAAGTGTGATTTTTGAGCATTTGGTGTTACAAAGAATTTTAATGGATTGAATAACAAGATCCAACTATTTATTCATGTAGAGGGGTGTTTTCTAAGAAATTTTCATTTAGGGTGTTAGTATTTTTGAGTTATTTTTCTATCTGTAGAAAAATAATCCTAAACTAGGTAGTCTGCTGGTGTGATTCAGGGTAACTTTGCTTTCATGGATCCCCCATGAAATTCAACCATTGAAAACATAAAAGGTTGAATTAAATGATTAGGAGAGCCACTATAAATAGTGTATATAGATGTATGAAGTTAGGAGAGGTGTTTTAATATTTATAAGGTCATGCCCTAGGTGAGTTAGGTAAGCCCGGTTAGGAGCATGATAGGGATAAATCCATTTGCAGAGACAAGAGAGTGTAATGGAGGACTAAAAAAAGTGTGGTCCTGGTGTTATTAGGATCTTATAGGTCCCTATTGTTGATATAATATCTTATCCAATCCATTTGGATTGAGTTTTGAGGAGAAATCAGAGAGTTTCTAGTAGAGAGCCAAAATAGGCCTAAAAGCCCTACTTTTTAGGAAAGTGATGTATGGATAGTTTTGGAACCTTAGACCTTATAAATATTTTAGGTCTCCCAAAAGGGTATTTGGATCCATAATTATTTTTTGGGGTTGTGAGTAATTTTTGAGAGTTAATCCAGAAAAACCCTTTGGATAGGGCTAATAGGATCATTAGGCCTAATAGGACATTTTGAAGGAAAATTGTGAACTTGACCAAATTGGGTTTGAAGATTTATGGGAATGGAGTGGAATGGATGCAGAATGAACATTCCAAGCCTATACATGGCCCTTGTTTCAAGAGAGAAGTTGGTATGAAGGATTTGGCATTAAAATTCTTCAAGCCATAAGAAGCATTGAGACAAAACTATGAGATAGTTGTCCCTTAGAGTGAAACACAAAATTGGAGACTCCTAGAGAAGAGATAGGAGTGGTATTAGGTTCAATTTATAAAGAATAGAGAGGTCCTAAAGAGATATTGGGATCCTAAGTTGACTAGAAAGAGCTAAGTCTAGTCTAGAAGAATTTGTGTAAGCACACTCTACAAGGTTACTTCTATCATTAACAATCAGTCACCTTTAAGTCTCGGTTAAGTTATCAAAATTGATTAAAACCATGTGCTAAATGATGAGGATTTTAGTAGCTCATCTTTTAATCATGCATTATAATCTGTCATGAAAACCTATCATCATGTCCATCTAATTATGTGTTTCCACCTATATCCTCGTTGTCATACTGCCTTAGGCCTCAATAGGTCCAGGACACACGTCAACATCGTGTGTTCCCTTAAAGGTTAAAGATCCTTTATCTTTGGCTTTGATTCATTATGACAAACCTAGATCATATCCATACTTTAACCATGTGTCATCTTTTTTACTGCTTGGACTTTAGTGGGACCGGGACACACGTTGTTATGGTGTGATGCCTTAAAGCTTAAATATTCTACAACTTATCCCTTGAGGAAACACGTCGGTCATCGATTGAATCCTGACTTGCTTGACATTTTGACTGCCTTTGACCCCACCTAGACAGGTGTTGTCTAGGTGCATTCCCTTGATGGTTTAAATGTCATTTATTTGTTGTTGGTGGATTTGCACCAGCCATAGATCATGGTTAAAGTTTAATCAACCGTTCCTATACAAAAAGACCGCAAAATACATGGAACAGATACAAATATGAATTCAAATTTCAAAAATGGAGGCTGGGGAATACTGGAACTATACACTGGCATAATTAATAAGATAAATTCATGAATTAGTAAGGTGAATTCCCAAGTTAGAATAATGCAAGCATAAACTATAAATAAAAGGCATAAATTATCAACTAAAAGGATAAATAACAATAATATGAGCATAATAGATACTTCCCTGAACTATTAGGCATGCTAATTAATCTACAAATCTGGAGTCTACCAATGGCTCTTTATTGGGATGTGTGTTCATACTTGAACACAACAAGAGCTCATTTACCTCTGGAGAAGCAGACCCAATATTACCTGATATAAAGTGAAATTTGGTTGCCCGAGGTCCCCCAAAAGTGAACACTATTATTTCCCTTTGTCAAAAAATTTATTATGTTCATTTAACATTTTAAATTCCTTAATATGACACCATGATTTATTTTGGGTTCTTCCATTTTCTCATCAATTGATTTTCTTTCAAACATATGATAACAGATCCTCTCAAGATCATATATCTCTTTGTAACTGGCTACAAAATCTTTCATATTTCTATCTAAATTCTCCATAGTTTTAGGATTTGAAACATCACATATTTATATGGCCTTCTCTTCTATTGATGATATCATACTCTCAATATCATAAAATTTATCTTCAAAACTTAGTATACTAGCCATACTATCTGTACAAACTTTACCCTTCTTTAAATATACATAGAAATCACCTCTTTCAAACTTATCACAATATTTTACATCATCCTTTTCTATTTTTTTCTTATATAAATATTTTGGAAGAATTTTGAGTTCATTCATACATCTGTCCTCTCTTGTATGCTGATCATAATACATATCTTTACTAGATGGATCATCTTCTTGAGTGTCCTCCTATATTTCATCAACCAGACCAATATCTTCATTATCTTGATAATCTTCAGAAATTTCCTTTTCATCATTATGCTTGGCTGATTTTATTTCATCTTCACAAGTTTGATACTTCTTTTCAAAAGATGAAATGAAAGATATTTCACCTTCTGAATGCACTTCTCCATTTATATTTTGAGTTTCATCATCTTCACAATGATCACTAGGCCCACTGTCTTTATCATGATGTTGATGGACTTAATGGCATAGAAAATATTCTTCAACTAATAGATTTGAATACATAGACATTTCTTCCTCTACTTCCTCTTCAGACAATGGATTCAGGAACATAGAGAGCTCACGTATGTCTCCATGAGAGCTTTCATCTAAAACCTTTTCTTGTTTCTATATCACATGTTGTTCCACTTTATCTCCATTATTTGACTCTTGAAATTCATCATCTCCTTCATCGAGTACCCCCTAATTATGTGCTGATCTATCACCTTGTTTATCATGGTAGATTGAGAAAAAATTTACATTATTTCTCTAAACATTTTTCCGATATTCTATATCCAACAAATCTGAAATTTCCTCTACATTGAGAAAACTTTCTTCATCCACTTCATTATCTGCATCTATTTTGCATGACATATTTCCCAAAGAGTCAACCACACATGAATTAATTACTGGTTCATCCTCCACATCATCTTCTCTGATGAATGCACCATGACATATATGCTTGATTACTTGAGATATGTAGCTATGGCTAGAGTTATCATTTTCTACACATCTTTTGAAAGAAGAATCTGAACTAGGCATTAGATCTATGGTGTGATCTTGGCTTTTTTCTGTAGCTATCATGTAGGTATTTTCTTCTCCATATGCATCATAAGGAGGCATGTAAGGTTTTTCTTCCATAGCACAATTTTGATTTTCTTCATGTTCATAGCACGCATTGTCTTCTTGCTCACTTGCATCATGAAATTCATACAGGAACCATTCTTCAAATTCTCTCCATGATGAAATACTCTGTGTAGGTATCGAATCATATGCTTTTCTTGTCTTGGAAAATAGAATCAATACCTAGCATCACCTATCCTTCTTCATCAATTTCATTATCTCCTATGAATAAATAAAATGCATTTAAATGCCATTTTGGCGATTCATCATACTCACCGTAAAACCTTGGTACAACTTGTGAAAGGTGTGAAAAAAACTTATTAGTATTACATGGAAGTTCTCTGAAATCCAATGGCCTAATGTCATCTGGAATAAAAGGCTTTTTTTGAAATAATAAACACATTTGGAAAAATATCCACCATCTCCTTCTAGGTCTTCTCCCTCAGTAGAGTCACTGATTGAAAATTTATTATTAAATATAGTCGCCACCTCTCTTCAAGGAAAATATTGTTTGTTGGTCTTCTGGATTCTTCCTTCCAAAAGAGTACATTTTTGTCACCAAAGATTCTAGAAAAATTATTTACAACTCCCCAACAGAGTCACCAATCTGTTGGCTCTCAAATCAATAGATTGGATTTCCTATGGACTTGCCAATCCAATGCTGGAAAACCCAAGTGATTTGGCTAACTAACAAGGTTTCAACCAAGACAAGTCTGAACCTTCTACAATTCTGGCTTTGCAGAACCAAGGATGGTAGGCCTATACCTTAGATTTATCCTCCAAATCTAAAGGCTTTTTATAGAAGATAAAGTATACTTCAAACTTTTTTCTCTCAAAAAATGGCAAGGTACTTGAAAGAAATCTTAATAGAAAGAAGTGTGTCATAAAATGCTAACTTAAATACTTTAATTAATGTGAAGATGGAAAAAGGGGGTCTCCACCACTTTGTTGTGAAGGGTGGAAAAGGGGAAGTGTATTTTAATGTTAATTCCCTTAATTCCCTTAAACCTACTTTACATTTAATTGAAGTTTGTATTGAAATGTGTATTAAGAGGAAAATAAGATGTTCCACCTTTATCCTCAAATGCACCAATGAAAGATCCAAGTTGATCAACCCAAAAGAGGGGTTAATGCACAAGTGAATCAACCATTTGGAAATAAAAACAAAGAGGGAGATCTTAAATTATGTTAATTGACAATGTAGATATGATATATTATAATAATTGAAAAGGATGAGAAGAAAAACCAACCTTAAAGTATTATAGATCTAGAAAATGCTTTTTTCTGAGGTCTGTAGACTATTTCTAGAAAATTTGAAGTATGATCCAGAACCGGAATGCAGAGATGAACAAAACCCAGAAATATTTTTCTGATCTAACATTGTCTTATGAAAAAGGTCGACCTTGACCCACAAATGTCACCCCTAACCCAATAATGTCAACCCTGACCTGCATAGCCTCGACAGAAAATCTATTCGTGAAGCCCGAAAGAAAGCTGAAAAGGGTATCTAGATCTGAGTCCAAATTCATAGTCTTGAATCTATACCTGCAAGAAAAATAGGTTTGTTTGTTGTGGGGGAGGGGTTTGCCTTGGTCAAACCCCAGTTTTGGAATTAACCTTATAATTGAATTGAAATTTCATAAATGTAAACAAAGCAAATGCACAAATTCACCTTGCTTGTAAAAGTCCTTGTAGCGGATTTGAATCAGTGGATCCACAAGTATGCACCGAAGTGTGGAATGTAGGATTTCTTCAATCTCTTTCTTGTAGATCTCCAACACCAAGTCTAGAATGGGTTCTTGAATTGGAAGAGGCTTGGAAGAAGGCAGATGGAGAAATAACCAAAAGGGCACTATGTGGCTTGAATCCTTCAATGGCCTCCAATGGATCTCCTTCATGAGAATGGATGCTTGAGTGATTGAGAATGGATGGAAGCTTGCTTCAAATCTTTCTCCTTAGCTTGCTTGAATTGCACTTGAGGATATTTGAGAATACTCCTTAGATTGATTCGATCACTTGATCACCCTTATTTTCACTTGATGATTGTTAGAGAAAATGAGAGGAGAAGGCTTCCTTTTATATGAAACTAGGGCACACTCTTCTAAGGAGGCCTACATAGGAGAATTTAATCCTAATTGGACCCATGCCCCTAGAAGTGGACCTATGTTGATTATAATTTAGGAATCACCGCTTCGGAACCTGAAACAGCCGATCCAGAAGCGGGAAAATAAATTTTGCAAAGACTGACGTCTAGAAACTCAAGGACCCTTAGATTTGAACCCTGGGTCAAGGTCAAGGTTGACCTTGACCTAGTTTAGGGTTGAGTTTTACATAGACCCAAAAGGTCAACCTTGACCCTGAGGTCAAAGATCTCAGATCTGCAGTCCAAGATGCAAAAATTAGGTTGGAAAGATATGGAAGTAGGGGTAGAGCAGGGAGAAAGCCAGGTCTAGATCAGGAATCCATTCAAGGTGCTTGACATGACCCCAAACCACTTACTCAAAAGGCTAAACTAGCCTACCATGGAAGTGCTTCCATTTTCCGACTATACATTTAGCCCCCACTTTAGCAAGAGTATGGACTCAACACAAACTCTTGGTAAAGGAGAACATGAAGAAAGGACAATCTTATTGGAATCAAGAGGAACAAAGAAATCCTCAAGCCCCCAATGGAATTAAGTCTTTATCAACCCTAAGATCATGATAAGAGAGACACCACTTAGTTAAAGAGAGAAAGAGAGAGGGTGTGATTATCTTTCCCAATGAGAACTTATGTCTCATTGTGAATCACACAAAAAAGTGTAACTGGAAAGATGGAGTTGAACTGCCTAGTGAATGTGGCTACTCACTAGTCAACTCATTAGGGGGATCTATTCTTAAAGGGATAAAAAGCATTATAAATTGAAAACTGGCGGGATCAAGGGATCCATGTAATTTTAAACTGGAGGGATCAAGAGATCCTAAAAAGTAAAATAACCATGCTTTAAGGATTAGTTTTTAATCCATAAAGGGAAAAAAAATTTAAGTCTTGAAAGCTATTTTGAACGTGTGTGTGTGCAAAAAGTGAGTAGAGCATATGCCCCCATGTTAAATTCATTTCTAACACTTTAACAGGAGTAATGGCTTAACGAAAACATAAACAACTCTATGGTTTATGTTTCCACTATGAGATGCCCCCAAACAAAGACAACTCAAGGGAAATAAAACATAAACATACACAAGAACATAGAATGGATCTACCTACTATGGGGTCAGTATGATCATAAGATAACATGTACATATGAATATGATATTATTGCAAATGAATTGATATCATTCCCCAAAGAAATTGGAACTACAATCACAATGGAGGAAAGAAAACTTGAGGGTTACGAAGAAGGATATTTTCGGACCACAACTTGGAGACCAAAAAGAATTAGTGCTACCATGTCACAGATCAAAGCAGACCATACAAGGGAAACATTTATGAATAATAGTACAAGTACAAAAAAACATGAAACAACATATAGAAGCATAAAGATACATATAGAGGAATTACACAACATGGTTGATTCCTTTATCACCTTGCACAAACGAAGTAACAAGGATCATATAAAGGAGTCTAACAAACATTTAGCAAATACATTACGGGAGAAGCACATTACAAAATGCAAACACAAAAAGGGATACCATAAAAGATAAGCCAATTAAGCACATTGCCGACCCTCCCCATCTTGATTTATGTCAATGATGGAAGGTGGGTAACTCACTAGAGGGACTATATCCAATACGGTAGGAATGATAGCCAGTTCCAAAAAAGGATCCTCTTTAGAATCACAATGCTCGATACTAGGTGTAATTGTTAATTGAGTTGAAATCATACGAGGTAGATCAATATCAAGATTAATGGTCTCATATTTATCACTAAGATAAATAGGATCATCGAGAGTGTCCTCCTCATCAAGGTTTATTGAAATGGGTTCTAAGATGTGAATAGGATCATCATACTCATTCATCTTAACATCTTTGTGAATATCAGCATCTAACACATCAGGCATGGGTTGATCAAAAGAAGTTAAGGATTTACGAATAATAGAAGCACGAGCTCTAGAATTAGCTCTATGCTTCTTACAACGTTCATTAGCAAATTTATTATATTTAGCTTTGGTTGATGTATTTTGAGAATTATGAGAAATGACCACTGATTCCTTCATAATTTCTATAAGAGGATTCTCAGTAGGTTGTAATGAAACATTAGAAGTTTGATTAATATCATTAGCAGCAATGGATAAAAGAGGTATTGCGGGAGTAGGCAAAAGACCATGGTTGGAATCTATCCAAGGCATACTTAACTCAGCAATTTTGCGATGTTTGTAAGTTGGGTATGAGCGAAAGAGATGATTAGGGTGAGGAGGACATGAGTTAGGTAATGAGGGCCAAAAGAAATTGAGAGTAGAACAATCTCTAGGCCTAGAAGGTTGATACAAACTATGATTAATCATCTTGACTTCTCCATTATGAATGAACTTAAGACATTTATGAATGGGAGAAGTGATAGCATGCATAGCAGGTATCCAAGGTAAACCAAATTTGATTTGAAATTGATCAGAAGTAGGAATAATGATGAAGGTAGTATCTACAACTTTACCACAAAGTTCTATAGGTAAGTTAATAGAACCAAGTGCAGAATAAAGAAAACCATTGCATGTTTGGATCCATGCATCAGATGGATCATAACAATCATGTTGTAGTCCTTTCATAAAAAGATTTTCCTTAGTAATGAAATTCATTAGAGATGTGGGCTCAACTAGACAACCACGAGTAGGTATCTTAGAAATCCTAGCATAGATATAAAGGGGACCATCAGTAGCCTTTATCATTTCAGAATCATCAAAGGTAATTAAAAGTTCCCTAGGTCCCTTATCCTTAGTTTTTTTTGGGGGTTTAGGTAGAATTGGAAGTGAAAGTGAAGGTGAAGGATCTTGAACAATAGGTTGAGACAAAACAACATCCTCCACATGATTCACAATGTGATTAAGATCATCCATCTTTGAATCGTAAACAATATCCATAGAAGATGGCTGAGCTATAGTATTAGTATCATGTGTAGGTAAAGGATTCATATAGATTGGAAGGTTTTGATTAGGAGGAGAAACAAATTTATTCCCATTACCATCAAAATTATCAACATTTAAAGCCTTGGAATCAATTAAATCTTGAATTTTATGCTTTAGAGAGTAATATTTTTTAGTATCATGGTCATTCTGGAAATGGTAGTGACAGAAAGCTTTAGAATCAAAATATTGTGAAGCTATCGTGGTGGGAAGAAGAGGTCGAATAGGAGGCAAGGTAATAATATTAGAACTTAACAACCTACTCATTATAGAATGCAAAGTTTTAGAGAGAGGAGTAAACATATGATTCATACAGAAGGTAGTGGATGCAGATGTGGCATTATTGGATGTAACCACAACTTGATCAGCAACCGCATTCGTCTGTTTATTAATCTTGACATAGTTGTTAGGTTTCTATAATTTATTAGGATTAGGAGCATTGTCACTCTTATCAACTGGAACAAGAGCCATTGTAGTGTTTATCTCAAACTGACTCACTTGTAATTGATAATGGTGAAGTGTTGCACATAGTTTTTGAAAGGAAGTAAATTCAGTAAGAAGAATCTTATCTCTAATATCCTTTTGTAAATTTGAAATAAACATATGTTGAATATCAATATCAAGAACAGGATAGGAAATTTGAGCACACAAATTCTTAAATCTACCAATAAAATCAATCAATGTTTCCTTAATGTTTTGTTTACAATGCATTAAATTAGATAAGGACACTTGTGGACCGATGTTTTTTTGAAATTGTTGGATAAAAGCATTGGAAAGTTTAGGAAAAGAATCAATGGAATAAGGAGGTAAAGAAAAATACCATTGTAAATCTTTATCTCAAAAAGTTCTAGCAAACAATTTAGCTAAAATCCTATGGTCATGAGCATAATCACTACAAAGGATTTGGAATGTTTTAACATGAGTAACAGGATCACCTTGAAAATTGTAATTCTCAAGACGAGGCATATCAGCTTGCTGGGGGACAGTAGCATGAATGATGTCTAAGGATAAAGGACTACCCATATCACACGTATGAATGCTAAATTTGGATTGAGTTAAATATGCAAGTTGTTGTTGTAAAGATGACACAATTTGAGCTAAACTAATAATTGTGGAATCATTAGAGGAAACAGGTGGCATAGCAATATTAGGAACACTAGGAAAAGTATAGGAAGTAGCAGGAATAGAAGACACAACTGGTGGAACATTAGGAACCACAGTTGGAAGAGGATTAGAATAAGTAAAAGCATGCTATGATATGAAGGTTGAGAGGTAGGTAAAGATACCGGTGGAGCACTCACAATAATAGATGCAGATTGGATAGATGTGGTCATCAAAGGAGGAGTATAAGTAGGAATGCTAGGTAAATGAATAGAAGAAGGTCCTATACTAGTGACAATAGGTGTGAATCCTAACTCTTGAGCTTCTTGGGCTAAAGTTTTAACATTTGAATGCACAAGATGAGTAAGACCACTCAAGAAATTAACACCTTGATCATTATCATGGAGGACTTTCTGAAGGGCCTCTATAGCTTGGATGGAATCTTGATTATGGTTTTCTTGGATAAGCCAATTTCCCACTTTATCAAGTTCAGTTGAAAGTTTTTGCACTTGTTCAGGAGGAACTCTTAAAGCATCATCTTCATCATGAGATGAGTGAGAAGAGTTATGTTCCATAGAAGGATTGGAATCACGAGTTATCAAATTATCATCTGGGATCCTAAGGAAAGGAGAGGAAGACTTAGGATCAAAGGAACCCATAAGTCTACGGCTCGTTCTAACCAGGATACTATAAGTAGGACTAGAAGTGGTAAATCTCATACACCAATACAATGCAAATGAACTAACACAAGATTTTGATTTATTAATTTTAAATGTAATTGAAAGAACATCCAAGATCTAACATAAACATGTAAATCTAACACCAAAAAAGAAAGAGTTGTCTATCGCGGGTTCACCAAAATGTGAAGATGGAAAAAGGGGGTCTCCACCACTTTGTTGTGAAGGGTGGAAAAGGGGAACTATATTTTAATGTTAATTACCTTATTTCCCTTAAACCTACTTTACATTTAATTTAATTTTGTATTGAAATGTGTATTAAGAGGAAAATAAGATGTTCCACCTTTATCCTCAAATGCACCAATGAAATATCCAAGTTGATCAACCCAAAAGAGGGATTAATGCACAAGTGAATCAACCATTTGGAAATGAAAACAAAGAGGGAGATCTTAAATTCTATTAATTGACAATGTAGGTATGATAGATTACAATAATTGAAAAGGATGAGAAGAAAAACCAACCTTAAAGTATTACAGATCTAGAAAATACTATTTTCTGAGGTTTGTAGATAGTTTCTAGAAAATCTGAAGTATGATCCGGAACCGGAACGCAGAGACGAACAAAACCCAGAAATATTTTTCTGATTTGAAACTGTCTTATGAAAAAGGTCGACCTTGACCCACAAATGTCACTCCTGACCCAATAATCTCAACCTTGACCTGCACAACCTCGATAGAAAATATGTTCGCGGAGCCTGAAAGAAAGCCAAAAAGGGTATCTAGATCTGAGTCCAAATCCGTAGTCCTGAACCTGTACCTACAAGAAAAAGAGGTTTGTTTGTTGTGGGGGAGGGGTTTTCCTTGGTCAAACCTCAGTTTTGGAATTAACCTTATAATTGAATTGAAATTTCATATATGTAAACAAAGTAAATGCACAAATTCACCTTGCTTGTAAAAGTCCTTGTAGCAAATTTGAATCCATGGATCCACAAGTATGCACCAAAGTGTGGAATGTGGAATGTAGGATGTCTTCAATATCTTTCTTGTAGATCTCCAAAACCAAGTCTTGAATGGGTTCTTGAATTGGAAGAGGCTTGGAAGAAGGCGGATGGAGAGATCACCAATGGGCACTATGTGGCTTGAATCCTTCAATGGCCTCCAATGGATCTCCTTCATGAAAATGGATGCTTGAGTGCTTGAGAATGGATGGAAGCTTGCTTAAAATCTTTCTCCTTAGCTTGCTTGAATTTCACTTGAGGATATTTGAGAATGCTCCTTAGATTGATTCGATCGCTTGATCACCCTTATTTTCACTTGATGATTGTTAGAGAAAATGAGAGGAGAAGGCTTCCTTTTATATGAAGCTAGGGTACAATATTCTAAGGAGGAATATATAGGAGAATTAAATCCTAATTGGACCCATGCCCCTAGAAGTGGACCTATGTTAAATATAATTTAGGAATCACCACTTCAGAACCTGAAATAGCTGACTCGAAAGTGGGAAAATAACTTTTACAAAGACCGACATCTGAAAACTATGGGACCCTAAGATTTGAACCCTGGGTCAAGGTCAAGGTCAGCCTTGACCTAGGTTAGGGTTGAGGTTGACCTTGACCTAGGTCAGGGTTGAGGTTGACATAGACCCAAAAGGTTGACCCTGACCCTGAGGTCAAAGATCTCAGATCTGCAGTCCATGATGCAAAAATCAGGTTGGAAAGAAATGGAAGTAGGGGCAGAATAGGGGGAAAGCTAGGTCTAGATCAAGAATCCATTCAAGGTGCTTGACATGACCCCAAAAAACTTACTCGGAAGGATAAACTAGTCTACCATGGAAGTGCTTCCATTTTCCAACTATACAATTCATGAAGATAATGTTTGTAGATATGAATGTGAATTGAAAAGGAAAAATGGATAGAATATCAGAAAACTATGAATAATGAAATAAATAACCATAATCCAATATGTATACAGACCAGTGCCTTATTCTATCATGGGAAATAGAGTCAAAATCATCCTAATCCTATGTACAACCTTAGAGACAGTTTACAAGAAACATATCACTTCAAAGGTGTTATGAAATGAGCATATAACTTAAGATAAATTCACAGTTATCTCAATTTAATATCACTTTTCAAATGACAGACCAATTGATTATGGCCACAATCAATTGAATTTAACCATGCAAGATGAAAAGACCAATTGACAATAGAAACAATGAAATTAATTAGGAGCATGCGACATCAAACTATCACTTTGAATAAAATATATAGATTTTATCCAAGGGACTAATTTAAAATGAAAATGAGTCAATTCCCATAGATGAGAGAAAAAGGGCACTTATCTTTATTGATTTTGGAGAAACAATACATTTAGGTCCATGTTACAGTTATTGATCAAAACTATCCAATTTGACTATAGTAACCTTGATAATATCATCCCTTTTTTCACATGGTCTTGGAATCCTTATTTGTATAAAATCCAAGGGATGCATACAAGCTTCAGACCGATGTGTCCTTTGATAACTAAAACCTAATCCTAGGATCAACAACTTAACAGTAATAGTTACAATAAAAGAATGATTAAAATCCTTGTCTAAACAATTAGTTATCAACCAATTAGGTTTTATGATAATAATTAGATTAATAAATCCTTTGTCATTTTCCTCCAATAATAATAGCTCTGCATGTGATCATTATGGTGCCTCAACCATATTCTTATAAAAATATTTGCTCCTGATATGGATATATTCCTTTGCATGTCGAATAGATTCATCATGTTGATCAGAGATGTCAACATCATTAACCACCCTCTAGTATCCTTCATCTTCTTAAAAATTCCTTCAAGTATGTCTGCATGTATCCTCTTCTAGTATCTCGCCAAAGTCACTTTGTTCTATCGGCAGATGAATCCATGCTTTTCCACCTTCAAAAACCCTACATGTCGACAATGTATTAATTAAGTATATGAAACCCTTGTTAACATAAAATATATTTACAAAAATAAATATTAAAGAAAACTCCCTGTTGACGTTGTTTCCCAAAAGTTACACTCCTCTTTCCTTTGAAGACATGTGTCATCATCGTGTAATTCCTTAATGAATAAAATTCTTGCATCTTGCCATTAAGGAAACACACCCGTTGTCGATGCTTTTCGAGTAGATGATTATGTCTCTCATAGTTTGTGGGTCTTGGACGTGTGTCAACATGTCATGATGCCTCAATGGTTAACAATCACACATCTACATCTTTGAGGCATTGTTGGTACTCAAAAATTCAACAAGGGTTTTTGAGTACCTTGTTAAATTTTTGCATTTTGACCCCTTACAAGTGATTTTTGAGCCTATTTGCCTGGATGGAATTTTGAAGATTATCATGCATGTTAGGTGTTCATCACTCTTTTTTTGGCATATGAAGACATCCTAGGTTTTCAGTTTCAAGTTTTGAGTTAGTTTGTGATGTCTTATTTTGAGCACTTGTCCATTCTACATTTGTTGTTTAGGTGTCATTTTGCTGTAACAGGCACTGTTTGCATCTGAATAACTTGCGTCCTTTTGTGTTTCATAGGCCGCTACTTTGGGAATGTTTAAAATTTATATCATAAATCCTATATTTCAAAACCCAAGTTTTTTCAAATCCATTTGATAGGTTTTTGGATTCCCCAAAGTTGGTTCTGCAAAATTGTCTAGTTTCTCTATTTTGCCTAGAATACTGAATAGTGTACTTTGAGCTTTTGCAAGTTATACCCGGTTGAATGCCATAAATAATTGAATTTTCCCCCATCTATTAAAACTAGAAGTGTACATCCTCAAATATTTTTAGACTTTGACCAATCCATTTAGCCACTTTGCCAGCTCGATTCCAAATCAGATTTCTGCATATTTACTGAGTTTAAATTCAGAAAGTTGTAAGGTGCTGACATTGTAGATTTGTACCTATTGATCAGTTCATTTTCCAAATGAGATAATTAAGGTTATTCATTCCAAATATAAAATTGAATCCATGTTCAGAGGTTCAAATTCTGAAGGTTCTTCTTGATGAGTTTATGAATTCAAGTTTGAAGGAGTTTTTTGCAGTTTGACAATGCTGAACATAATGAAGTTTACAGAATGGTCACTTTCATAGAGTGATAACTTTTTATCTGAAAGTTGTTTTCAAGAATCAATTTTGGGACCATTCTCTTTACATGTAAAAATATTATTGTGATCATGGGTTGGGCCTTAAGACATATTTCCTTATTTTTGCAAAGATCAATATTTTTGCAATTTATGTTGTTTCTACATTTGCAACTACACAGTATTCCTGAATGACCAAGTTTGATCAACTATCTCTTACACATGGAGTAAGATCTGGCAAATCCGTTTTGTGTGCATACTAATTGTTGATGAATAGATCATTCTACCAAGTGACAGATCTTCAGGAGTTGATCTGATGTCTTTTCAAGTTGCATCTTGGGTAGGGTTGGCATAAGTTTGAATGTGTCTAATTGCAAAATAATTGAAGTAGCTAGTTTTGAATATTATTATCTTGAAGCTCTAATTATTTCAAGCAAATCTGGTTGGTGATCATGCTTAGATGTTGGAAATGAGCAGGGGTTTCAGACTGCATGATTCTGGGAGGCTTTTTGATTAGTTTTCAAAGCTAACTTTAGAGGCCATTTGTTGTTTGCAGGACCGGTTCGCAAAGGTATAAAGTTTGGTTTTAAGTGATCGCCTATTAAGTAAGTCAGGATCCTAGTGCACTGAAGACTACATTGTGGTAATTTGAGGGTGAAATTTGATTTCTAGATGATGATTCGTAAGAAGAGATCTCAGGTATATAGCATGGTTTATCGAAGTCCAATGAGCATTTTGCATGATTTTAGAGCATATTGTTATTTAAATCATCTTATGATTTAAGTAATAATGTTATTGGATACATAAAGTGTTTCAAGATTGTAAATCAACCATTCTATTAGAAATGGACAAGTGATGCATGATAACTCCTGATGACCATTTCTTCCATGTTGGATGCTTGCAAAGATGAATGGATATAAAAATGGAATGCCCCACCTGTCGTTGGTCATTGCCTCCAGTATGGCGAACATGAACACCATCATATGGAAGGAGATCCACACCAATCAATATAGCCCACGCATCATGAATGATGAAGTTGAAAGCATTTTAGTTACATTAAATGGGTGTTTGGGTTTTGCAACATGTCAAAGATGTAAAGCAATAATAAATTGTGCAGGAAACCAATGAGGGTTCCCACAGTGATTTTGGATTGGCCCTTTAAACTTTTTAATTTATGTGTTGTGCAAGTATGAGATAGAAGACCTGCGTAATCTTTAGGCTATTCCCCACACAACATTTAATGGATATTTTAAACATTTACAAATTTGTAAATGTATTTGCAAACAAAAACAAAGATGAACACCAAATGCCTATGCAGTATGAGGTGAATGCCAAACAATGCAAATAGCCATTGCATATAGTGATTGCGCAGTAGGCCAAAAATCAAGTAGCAAAGGCCTATGCAACATGAACTTACATGTTTACGTAGCAAATTGGGAGTTATGAGGTAGTTTTTCTGTTTTAAAACATAAATATTCAAGGTTTTCCAAGAAAATTGGAGTAGATCCCAGACAACATGTGGAGAAATAAGTGAAAACAAGACTTAACCAAATGCAGGGGGAGGTGAAAGAAAAGAGTAGCCACGCATTTGAAGAATGTTTTTTAAAAAAGCATTAAAACATTTAAATGCAAATTGCATTTTGAAAATGTAACTCCTTTGAAGTCAGCGCATTGGATTTAAGAAGGAGACTCCAACGCATTAAAGGTAGCCCACATGAGACATGATGGAGGGAGTTAAAATATTTTACTGGCAGCAAGGGGGAGCCAGTAATAGAAAAATAAATAATGGCCTATGCAAAACACCAAGGTATGTTGTGCATCATTTGGAGGATGTAAATTGTTTTGCAATTTGCAATTGCAGGTGTCCCACACAGTTGGAAGGTATCCCATGGGATCAAGTAGTGTGAAGGTAGGAAGCAAGCCTGCCAAGTGTAAAGGCCAATGGTAGGAGTAAGTGGGAAGATATTGCAAACAAATGTCATTGTTAGGTGTAAAACTCAAAGACCAGAAGGAGATCCCTGCGCAGCATATGGGGGGTCTTTTAAAAACATAACAAATACATTAATACATTGCGCAACACATAGAATCTGCCAATGCATGTTTTAAAACAACAAAACATTCATCAAATACCTTGTTTGGAAGGCAACACAGGCATAAAGGAGGTAAATATGAAAGTGCATTTGACCCACATTCACTGGGGAGGCATTTTTCTTAATGTTTTTATACTCAAGCACTTGTAATGTAAAATAAGTAAAGAGCTAAGAGGCTTCTTGGTGGGGCCCTTGGCTGGAGGACTTAGTGCACTGGTGGGCCCCATAGTTTTGGGAGCATAATGCGAAATTACTTTAAAAACATTCAAAAATTTAGTCCCACATTGGTGGTGGGAAGGCAATTTGAAATCTTTATAAGCAAAATGGAAAACATATAGAAATGTGAAGCAGAGTAGGAGGCTCTCTTCACTCACGCGTGTAGGTGATAGCGGGTGCATTGGGAAGCATGTCAGTGACTGCAGATAGTAGGTGCATTGGGAAGCGGGTCAATGATTGAAGATAGCCAAATTTTGTAGACAGGTGGAAAAAATGATAGATGACTTGGAGGACATGTGGCAGATGGTCACACAGTCATGAAAGGATTGGAGATAACCACCAAGCTTCTGAGATAATGTGACTAACCTCCGGGCGAAGTTGTTGAAGGTTTCCAGCTAATCGCCAAGGCATCTGATATCACGCGACTATGCAGTCATGAAGTTAGAAAAGATAGCTGCAGTTAAGAGATAACCACAGAGACTTCGTGACTAACTACCAACTTAACCGCCAACCGCAGTCGCGAAAGGAAAAATGCTAAGTACTTATCCTTGCGAGATTCAGCGATCACCATCAGATTAGGATGAAGATCAAGGGCCTACATTTATTCTCTGAAGGAACCCAGGGTTAAGAAATTCTTATAGAGACTTAGAGACTACACTGTGCATGATAACCGGGGTTAAGGAGGAGTTAACACCCAGTTAGGAGCAGCCGATCAGAAGGTGCCAAGTGTCAAAAACTGGTAAGTTCTGGGCAAATATGCTTAAAATAAGAATTTCAAATGTAGAAAAGGGAGAAATCAAATGCACAGGATTAAAAAGTTAAAAAGATTTAAAATATCATAGTTTGTACAAATGTAAGGAAATAAAATCAGATTTAAAATAGAGAATAAGACAAATTGCAAAGATTAAAATATTAAAGGATTAGGGCATTATCTTTTCCATAGTCTGGTGCAAATTTTTTTATTGCAAAAATTTGAAAATGAAACATTCACGGAGGATTTATTAGAGATTGTAAAATCAGATTTGCAAACAAGAATGAAAACAGATTTTGAAATCAGATATTTCTCAAAAAGTAATCAGATTTGGAAGGCTTCTCAGTGTCAGAATAAAGAATATTTTCAGAGGATAAAAGCATACTTGGGACAGATAAATGAAGTCAGATTT
Source organism: Thuja plicata (assembly GCA_018584345.1). Taxonomy (NCBI): domain Eukaryota; kingdom Viridiplantae; phylum Streptophyta; class Pinopsida; order Cupressales; family Cupressaceae; genus Thuja; species Thuja plicata. The sequence continues at coordinate 1,115,702 of MU225646.1, read as the reverse complement.
TCACAAAATATGATCAGATTTGTTGAAGGGTTGCTTGCAAGAAAAGACAAATGTTGGGAAAGATCAGATTTTCTTAGAGAATGAAGTCAAATTTTGAAAAGGCAAATGATATCAGATTTTTGAAAAGGTAGTCACTGATGGAAAGTAAACTCAAATTTCTTTGGAGAAAGAGGGACATGTGTGAACCAAGCATGATTCCTAGGGTTTCTTCTGCTTCTATTTATTCTTTTCTTCTCTCATTTTTAGGGGTTCCTGTCTGCTGCTCTATTTTGGGGGTTTTCTAAGTCTATTCAGTCCCTTGCAAAACTTTAGAGCAGGTTCCAACATTGTATATTATGAATATTTTCTCTCTTCTATGCATACAGAGTGTTATGTTATCCTTTTGTCTCAGGAAAGAACATGATTGTAACAACAAAATTTTATGAATGAACTTTCAACATTTATTGTTTATCATCAAGTTGTCTCCATTTTGTTTTGAATCATATAAACTAGGGCATCAAGGGTGTTTTAGTTTTGTCTTTTGTTGATTAGTAATAGTGTTATTCAAGGAATAATTATGATTCAAGATTTCTATTCAGATTTGTATGAGTTGGAATATCAAGGGTATTGATAATCTTGTCTTTCTAGTGGATGTTGGTTATGTATTGTCTATTCCATGGTCTCTTCAAAGGAGAGGGTTAAATTCTTTGAGTAGAGAGTTGCATATTTGAAATACACAGGTAGATTTATAAGAAGAACTTGATTGATAGGGTTTGTCATATGTAAGGCATATAGACATATCAGACTGTGTTGTTTTTCCTTTGTTCATAATCATCTTTGCAATGTTATGTTTGACTCTATTGCCCATTGGATAAGGCACTGGTCTATGCAAGATTTGAGGTATTTTCAGAGATCCATACATAAAAACATAATTGAAAAGCCATTTCCATTTCATGTTATTAGGAGTTAAGATTTCTCTAGTTTTCATACTTACTCTATGAAAGCGGAATATTGCATAAAAACTTGATAAAACATTGAGGTATTTGTTACCTAAAGTTCTGAAAACTATTCCACAATTATATATCTGCAAGCTAGTGTTTGTCACAAAGAAGTCATGTGTGTGCAGATTAGGCAATACCCGCCTGAGTGATGTGGATCTCAAAGAAGGTGGAGCTTATCCAATCCTCATCAATTAGGCTTAGTCTTTCTAGAATCAGGAGTTGGATTTATAAGAGTTGATTAAGTTTTTAATCTATTTATGATTCAGCAAGAAAAATCTCTAACAGGCATAACGCCCATCGTCGAGCCGTACCAACTTAACCTTCGATTAACCCTCAACACTTTTGTTAACAATCGGTCACCTTTAAGGCTCGGTTAAGTTATCACCATCGATTAAAACCACGTGCTAAATGATGAGGCTTTTAGTAGCTTGTCATTTAATCTTTCCTTGTAATCTGACGTGAAACCCTGTCACAGTGTCTATCCAATTATGTGTTGCCACTTATATCCTCACTATCATACCACCTCAGGCCTCGATAGGTTTGGGACACGCATCAACATCGTGCATTCCCTTAAAGGTTAAAGATCCTTCATCTTTGTCTTTGAGTCATTATGTCAACCATAGATCATATCCAGACTTTAACCATGTGTCATCTTTTTTACCACTCAGACGTCAGTGGGACTGAGACACATGTCATTATGGAATGATGCATTAAAGATTAAATATTCTTCAACTTATCCATTGAGGAAACATGTCGATCATCGATCAAATCCTGACTTTCTTGATGCTTTGACTGCCTCTGACCCCACTTGGACACGCGTTGGCTAGGCGCACTCCCTTGATGGTTTAAATGTCATTTATTTGTTGTTCGAGGGTTTGCGCCAACCATAGATCATGGTTGAAGTTTAATCTGTCAATCGTGCACAAAAGACCGCAAAATACATGTGACAGATACAAATATGAATTCAAATTTTAAAAATGTTGGCCGAGGGATACAAGAACTAAACCCTGGCATAATTAATAAGATAAATGCATAAATTAGTAAGGTAAATGCCCAAGTTAGAATAATTCAAGCATAAACTATAAATTAAAGGCATAAATTATCAAATAAAAGGATAAATAACAATAATACAAGCATAAGAGATACTTCCCTGAACTATTAGGCATGCTAATTAATCTGCAAATCTGGGTTCTGTAATACCCCAAAATTGGCATCTTGCAACCCTAACCAATTTTGTTGCATTTGTCATTCTTCTCGATCATCAAAGTCCTATTGTACTAGGCAATTCTAAGTTTTGACTGACTCTACTCGACCTAAGTGTCAAATGCAGAAAATCCTAAATCTACATTAATCATAACATTATATTTAATTCCTAAAGTATCAATTAGCTAAATAAACCCTATGATTGAATTAATTTAATTATGAAGTCCTAGCACTTTAATTAAATTGAATTCACCCCTTTTAGCTAAAACACATGAAAATGAATTAAATAATATTTAATTATTAAATAAATATCCTCATTTCAATAATTGAATTTAATTATTCAGATAATTGAGAAAAACACATTTATGAGGTTATATTCCATTTATTTAATTAAATATTCTCTCAAAAATCTTCTCTCTTGTTCAGAAATAGAAACTTTGAATTAACTGTGCTTTAAAGAGAAAGAAAACAGTTAAAATCAAAAGAAAACAGTTAAAAACAAAGAGAAAACAATTCATTCTTTTCTTTTAAAGAAAACTTGCTAATTTGAACTGACTTTTCTATTTGTTTTATTTCAAAAAGGAAACTTTCTATTCTGTGCAGGCTCTCAATCTATAAAAGAGTTCCCATTTCTCATTCAAAAGCCCTGAAAAATATGCATTGTTAGAATAAAGAATTGCTGCTGCATTTTAGAATTCATCATCTGATTTCAATTAAGCTCATTTGCAATAGAATAGCTTCATTTTCTTAGATTAATCTCATATTTCTCATCATGTCTAATTTTAATTTCATTTAGATTAATCTTTCATCTTTCATGTTCTTAGATTAATATTGCATTACATTACATTGCATTCATGGAGAAAAATCCTTCGTTCTTGGATTGGTCTAGGTTGTGAGACTCTTGTTCTAAGAGCCATTCAAAACCCCGTATGGATAGAAGGAAAGAGGTCGAATCATACAGGCATGCAGGATGAATAAATCATATTCACTTCTGTATGTGGCTGATGAACAAGGACTATGTTGAAGTGTATGGTTGAATAACAAAGACACATTTAACATATACATTTATGGCGCCCACCATGGGGCAGAACATCTATTTCTGTCATCACATTTAAATTAGTTTTGAAAATCTTGGGATCATGTTTGTACTCTAATTTTGCAGGTAAAACAACGCATTTCATCTTTGTTTTAGTGTGGAGCAAGTTTGAAAATTCCTTCTATCTTCTGTCTATTATTCTCTCAGCGCCTTTTAAGCTCTCCTTTTGAGCCAAATATGACTGCACCATTGCATTTAGAACATTGTTTCGGTTGAAAATGACTGTAAAATCGTCCATATCTAGCGAAAGTCACATATATGACAATTTTTTTTTCCCAAGTAGTGCATACGACCCTTTTGCATGGAAATCGAGGCAGATTTTTTAAAAAAAAATCTGAAAAAAAAAATCTGATTTTTTCACTATGTTAAATTTGACAGTCGTCAAACCATCATTCTGCATGACCTTTTGTGACAGCCATGAAACCGTCAAATTTAAACTCACAGGTTGATGACATCATCAGGGTTTGAAAAATCTTTAGCCTTCACCATTGAGCTTTTTGAATTTGCAGTCTAACTTTAAATGATCATATCTTGCTCATTTTAAGTCCAAATTGAGTGCAATTTTTTTTTTATTTTGGGTAGAATTGTCTGAAGATTTCTGAGTTTTTATTAGTTTCTAAATTTTAGTCACAGATTTATCATAAATGGCATGTTTTCATCACTGTAACTATCTAATCCTCTATTTTGCAGGTTCTAAAGCTTCGTACGGGCTCATACGGTAACATTTTTTAGTGTATTTTTTTTAAAGTGCGTGATTTTTTTATCTAATTTTTGAATATGCAATCAGATTTATGATTTTCTAATTTTTTTAATGCTGACAAGTTTTGGGCTTTGTTGTTCTCTGACTTATCTTGTTGATTACAACCTAACAGTGGTTTGCAGGATGTTTGAAAAGAAGACTAAAAATACAAACTACTAACGAATCATCTTGCAGGTTGCCTTGATCGATAGCACGCTAAACATTGTGCTTGCATTTTGTTTTGTTTTATTAAAATAGGAACCCACATGCAAGACTTCTAAAATGAACTTCTATTTGGTATTTTTAGGAATGGAAATGATGTCAGGAAACTATGCTCTCGCCCTTTTGGGATGATCAAAAATCCACAAACATTATTGTCATTTTCTTATGTGTTTGAGGTGTCTTTTAGATTGTAATTGTTATCCAAAATTCAAATCATACAACATAATAGGCACTAGTAGAGAAATTTGCAAATTTCAGTTATCTATCTAACACTACCTTATAGGTTTTGAAGATTTGCATTTACTTATTACATTCATTTTCAATTATCATAAATGTACTCTAAGTATTGATCAAACTGTTACAAATTCAGAAATTCATCATTGATCATTACATTGTGCATTCATAAGAATGTAGTACAAATGTCCTTTGATTCATATGTCATGTTTCAATAAATAGAGTACATTGCAAATTTAAATAGAAAATTGAGGTATGGAATAGGGGTCCCATGCATTGCCTTGTGTTTGCATTCGAGTCTATTGGTTGTTTTGTTAGTCATCTGCATCTAGGTCACTCCCGAGTCTCCATCAGCATTCAGGTCCTTAGGGAAAGCATCATCTAAAAAAGGAAAAGAAACAATGGTTAGATCCTGATGGATCTAAGCAATGCAAGAGAAACAAATTACATACATCAGCAATCTATTTCTATCTGCATATTAATCGGAGATAATAAATGTAATAAGAAAACATAAATTAGCACTCACTATAAGGTAGTGTTAAAGGGACGTGTTTTGAAACATGAAACCTTTCGCTTCTAATACCTATTATGGTGTATGTTTTCATTTTGATCAGTCTTGAATCTGAATGAAAGGGACTTGGTATGTTTCCAAACTGAGAAAAACCTTTTTCAGAATATGTTTCATATTGATATTGCTCTAAATTAAGAAGTTGTTTTGCAGATAACAACTGACTGGTTCACTTTTCAGTCATTTTTCAAGATGTAGAACAAGCTGGTTTCCCGTGCCAAGTTGCTACAGGAAGTTCCAAGTTGCTGATCTTCAAAGGAATCAAATTGTTTCACCAAAAAGAGATGCTGATTTCATCATTTACAGAGTACATTTTCAAAAAACTTTCAATGACTTACTGCTGAATAATTACAAGTGCTTCAAGGTGGAATCATAATTTGAATGTTTACAAAATGTTATGAATGGGTGTCACAAACCCATGTTCGAACCTCAGTCATTAACATCTTGTCATTTTGAGTGTCACGAGCCTGTGCTCAAACTTCATTAACAAAATAATAAACATTCATCTTGTTGTACTTCATATTATAAGTTGACAAATTCAGTATCAAAAGGAAAATGTACAGTAATCTGCTATAGGAACAATTTTTACAAATGTTGTTTGTGCCAATTGAAATGAATGTTTACATCTTGCAGGGCTTGTCAGAAAATGGTAAATCTGTTCATATTTAGAATTTTTGATGAGATTTTTATCAAACTTATATATTGGAGTATGAGTCAACTTTTGAAAATTTGAACTCAAGTTCAATGATATGGAGTAAAAGCTTGTGGTCATGACCAAACTATCATAGCATTGATAGTAATGCAACTTTTCAGCAACAGAGAAGACTCTGAATATCACATGGCAGGATAAGATCATTATAGTGCTGGATGCAGTGATGCCATTTTTATAATAATACATCTTTGATGATAGTTTTGAAGAGAAGGCTACAAGAAGTATGTTTGAAAGATATTTACAACTTTTGGTTCCAGTTGTGTCATTTCAAGGAAGGATTTTTACAAAGGAAAATTTATTTATTCCTAAGCTATTGGTCAGCAAAATAACTTATACCAGGCACGAGCATAAGAGAACTCCTCTATATTATGGCTTCAGTAAGAAAATAGTCACCATGGACTGTGGACAGCTACAGTTCGAAGCTTTCCAGCTATAGAAAAGTGTACAAGGCTCATATATCAAAGACAAGTAGCAGTGTTAATACAACAATTATAATATGGTCACTGTCACTATCACAGTGATTAAAGTCCATAGAGTATTGTGTATATTGAAATCCCAAGTGCATGACAATCACAGACCAAGGCTAAGTTTCAAAATAGGGGTTAGTTCCTAGATCTTAAGCTTGGCGTTCACATAAGAAGAACTAAGCTTTATCAAATGAAAGTTGAGCTTTATGAAAAAGTTCCAAATAGAGTCAGATCTCGAACTCAATTTCAAACATGGATAGTAAGATATTTTCAGTTTTCAAGCATGATTGTTCAACGGAAAAGTAAACAGCAAGGCCTAGTTTGAAACTGTGATTACCCATTCACAAATAGTGAAGCGAAAAAGAAGAATGGAGTGCATGATCTTTTTTCCAGACAACGAGCTCATTTATTCAAAGCTGAGAGATAAAAACAAGTTTGAAACCCTATTATTCATGCAAAGAGTGAAAGATAGAACAAAATTTTCAAAAAAACCAACAGCATATATCAGTTATCAGTATGGAGCACGTTTTCAAGATTTCAAAGCTCATAATGCAATGAAAGGAAAATACTAATATAAATTTTAGTTTCAATTCATAATGGATGCCGTGAATGATCTCTTTGATATTTATTGCAAAAGATATTAGATAGAGAGTTTGATTCAGTGAACTTACGGTTGCATAACAGTTATCTTCATATAAACAACTGAGAGTTCCTTCATCAAAATGAGCAAGTTTCAACAGCAAATTATGAGTTCTTCCAGCATTTTCGAAGAATGCATCTTCAAAATTAGGGTTTATTCCCTAAATTTTTGCAAAAGGATCAAACTGAATTCCCAAATTAAACAACAAACAATTTGGAGTCTGCGAGAGACTGACTATCAGAATATTCAATGCGACTGCAGAGAACAGTGCCACCTTGCACTTTGAAAACCACAACAAAATATCATCTTTCCTTTCCATACATTCCCACATGTGTAATGGAAAGTGGTGGTAGTCTTGTCAACTCCCCATTTTGCATAAGTTAGGGGATGGATAGCTTAGGTTGGTTTATATTTAGTTTTTGATATTAGTAAATATTAAAGTCTTTTAATATTTACTTCTTTTAAAATGAATTTGGCATTATGATGTAAAAAGGATTAATTAAATCCCTTATTTAAAAGCCATTTTTATTAAAGAGACAATTAAAAATTTTGGCATTACATTGTAAAAGGAATTTTTATTCCTTATTTTTAGCCAAAATTAGGGGAAGATGGTTTTCTTTTTGTAGGTGACATATAGGCTAATTTTTTGGCACGAATTGTGGCCAAATTAGAGCATTTTTGTAGGGGTTTTGCATTCCCAGATTAGGGTTTCTGAGCTCTCTTAAGGAAGGGAGATAGACTTTTTTGAGGGTGGCATGTGTGGGAAAGAGAGCATATAGTGAACTATTTTGTTCCTAAAAGCTGAAAAGTCCATTTTGTAACCATTTTGCAGAGATTTTTTTGAGGAAATACACTAGATCCTTCAGTTCATTTTTTGGTGTTCAGATTTTCAATTCCTTTTCATCTTCTCTTATAAGTGTTTTAATTCAGATTTTAAATCTGGAAGTGAATGACATATTATTCCTTCCTAGTTAGAAATCTGATTTATCAAGCCTTAGTTGAGAAATGTATGTTGTTAAGTGTTGAATTATTCGTGGGTTTATCCCTGATAATTAAATACATTAATCTATATGTTGACCAGTGTACCAAATCATCTGAATATCATTATGTGTTAAGTCTAGAATTGATATTTTCTCTTCAGGTTTCTGATTAATTCATTGGTGTATCACCCCTTTTTCCTAAGTTTTAAATTCCCTTTTTCCCTTTTCCCAACAAGTTTTTTTCCAGGCTTAGTAAGTGATATCCAATATTTTATAGGAACCGGCCTAGAATCTGGAGATTCCTCTCTAATCATAGTCTACCCAAAGCTAGGAGAGGTTTCCATTGTTAGGATGGAATTGTCTTGTAACCCTAATGCCTGAGTTAGGGTGACAATTCTAAGCCTGAACAGTAATCCTAAGAATTATATGAACATATCCTCTCCCCTTGCCTTTGTGGATCTTGGGTGTAAGAGAAATTCATATAATTATTTTAGCGTGGCTACCTTCTAAGTGCTTTAATAGAGCTAGTGAGAGTGCATTTCCCAATCGATAATAGGCTAAAGCCAAGCCCTTCTAAACCGATATATAAAAAAATGCCATTGTGATTAGTCTCACAATGGATAGGTGTGAATTCATTGTGGAAACCAAAATCTCCTCTAGTACCCTAGTGGTGCCTTAAAGTCCCTACATTGTTAAAGTGAAAACCTTTCTTTGAAAGGATTGGGAGAGCCCCCTTTATTGGCAAAATGACTTGATCACAACCACCTGAACGGATGCCCTTGACTACAAACTTTGTTATAGTATCCAAAAACCCTCTATCTGTTGGTGCGGAAGGTCAGAGACTGACTAAGATGTCCCACATTTTCATGGCTCTTAGTAGAGACAATATTCCTTTGGGAAGTGATTCTCTTGGGATTCAAAGCTTGGTGTGGGTGAGAAGTGAGTGCACTGTAAGGAGGAGCATGTGCCTCCAAGCTTCTAAGTTGTCTGCTATGAGTAGGCATGGTTGAACTTTGGTTCAAGTGGGAATTCAACAGATATTTCCCTAGCTTACCTAGGATTGTGGCGTGTCTATTATTTTGTTTTTACAACAAAAAATCTCCACGATGTGTTTTGCATGAGTGTTTACTGAAACAACAACAACAATCAAACGATCTGGAAAACTGTAAACTTTGGATATTTGCCTATCTTGTCTTTTCTAAAACTCTATCGAAACTCTGTTGAAACTCTGTCAAAACTCTGTTGAAACTCTGTCAAATTTGTTTTAAAAACTTGTCAAAACTTGGTCTTTCATCAGTCTATCCTACTACATTTAGTCTGTTCTAAAATTTTCATTGTCATAACGCTTCTGCTAGTTCACATGCAACTGCAATTGGTTGTTATTCTAACCTATCACTATCATAAAATCTGATGTTGTTACACTTGTCCAATTGATTGATTCCTTTGCTATCTTATCATCTTTTTCTGTACTATCCTTATCCTAAGTTGCAAAAGTAGGTTTGTTAACCTTGACTCAAGACCGGAGTCTTTTTCTATCTCCTTCTCAGTTGGATGATTATGTCTTGGTCTCTTTGGTCTTGGACTTGGATAACACTTTAGGTATTATCACAGTGTCGATCAACTGATTCAACTTATTTATTCCTGTGTGAAATAGAAGTCATTTTAAGGAACTCTAGAAATCTATCACCTTGCTATCCAATTCTGTATTCTACTGTGAAGGTTTTGTCTGAATCTTCACAAATCCATGCTTTCATCAACATCATCACTATTATGTCTTTGACTGTAATTTGTTGACAGTCTGACTCATTGCCATTTCAAAATTTGACTTTGCTGTGCTAGTCCAAGTGACTTTTTATCTTATCATCTTTGTCTACGCTATCCTTATCCTGAGTTGCAAAAGTAGGTTCGTTAACCTTGACTCAAGATCAGAGTCATTGCTATCTTTATCTCAGTTGGACATTATCTCCTTTGTCTTTTGGTCTTGGACTTAATCAACACTTTAGATATCACTTTAGCACCTATCAGTCAATCAATTGACTCATCATACCTTCTCTTCAATCTTCTAATCAAGCACATCAAATCAATCTTACAATGTCTGAAAGCAAAGAAGAGATTCTTAGGGTAACTTTATTAAAAAAACTTCAAACTTTGGAATCTAAATCTGAGGGTTAAAGGGGAAAGAGGATTCTCCATCCGAAAAATCCTCCTTAAGATCAACCTGTCCTTTGCTATTTGATCATGATTCTCAAATCTCTCCACTTTCTTCCAACATGGATAAATCTTGGTATGACAATCTCATCTTTGATCAAGAATAGTTTTACGACAATCCTATATTTGATCAAGAGAATGTAGAGGAAACTATGATAGAATCATATGAAATCCTTTTCTATCTGCAAAAGAAGGATATTGCAACTCAAGAAGAATATAATTATCTTTTAGAGATAATCTTTACTCCTTTGGGACAATCTTAGGAATCTGCATTGGCAGAACTTCTTGAGCATGACCTCATCACATTACCTCAAGTCACATCATGTGGATTGAGATTATTACACATCATGTGGATTGAGATTATTAAGTAACTATTGTGCATATCATCAACATAAGAAGTATAAAACTTCATATTGCATGGAGTTGAAATATAAAATCCAAGATCTCATAGATGATGGTATAATCAAAGTGGAAAATCCTAATGAATCATCCAGTAAAGATACTAATCTTAAGCATGATCAATATTAGGAATTGATGTCTAGAAATGATTCACATATCCCATCTACTTCTTCCACTATTCCTCCATCTCCTAAAACTTCCCCATCTCTATCAAGAACTGAGCCTAATTATGACTATGTTTAATCTCAAGGACTACCTCTAAAAGAGATCCAAGCTAATCAACATATAGATGCAAGCCTTTCTCAGGCTCTAAAGATAATAGACCCCAAGATTCCATGTGCTTCAATTCTTATGATGCTTACTCAAAATGATACTCCATTAGCCTTTCAAGAATCCCTCATGCATATCAAAAATCCCACTTCGTCCATAGAAGTGGCTCCATGTCAAGAGGGAAATCCAATGTGCGAAGAAACAAATATCAACAATGATCAAGATCAAGACACCATCCATCCTTATCCAATGGTTGACCAAATTCACACATCTCAAGAGTCTCATGATGATTTTATCACCCCCTTCCATTTATTCCCAGAAGAAACTCTTACATCTCCTATATCTTATCCATCTCCCAAGCAAGATCAATATATCCTTTCCACCATATCTAAGGAACCTATTAAAAATCAAGAGCAAAGTATTCTTTATACACCATCTTATGATCCTTGTCAAGATCATAGCATAAATCCCTTGTAGAAAAATACATCCCATCAAGCTTCAATTGCTCCTATCAAAGCTACTCATGCTCCTATTGATATAAATATCAATTCTAAAGAGAAGAGCCTTGGTCATGCAACTCACTCTAAAGATTTTGATATCCCCTCCACACTTTATATCCATCCATTCAAATGTAAGAATTAGTCTTCTCCATCTTCCAAAACCATCCTTGGTCCCTACATCCCAAAGCTGAGACCATCAAACCTTCCATCTATATTGGGTCCTCATGTCCCTCCATCTACCATGCCTATCAATACTAGCTTGTCATCTACTTACCCTATCTCCTATCAAGATCAACAAAGACATACATCCTTGAATTCTCCCTATCACCCAATCCATATGACCCAACCATATCAACCTCATTCATCCACAATTCCTAAGTCTTTTGGAAGCAATTTGGATGTACAACAAAGAAATCAGCAATAAAAGAATCCACCTACATATGAAGATTACTATGTCCCATCTAATCGACATGTGACTACAAATACAAAGGAAATATTCAAGAGACCACATAGGTCCACTAAGAAAAGAACCAAATCAAAGAAAATATGGGTTCCTAAATCCATTATGAAAGAATTGTGTTCTAAATCATCTGATACAAACTGAAAATTAAAATCTATGTGGATTCCCAAGTCTCTTCTAAAGGACTTGGATACAAAAAGAAAAGCAACAGTTATGTGGATTCCCAAGTCTCTCTTAAAAGGCTTGAACAAAAAGGAAAAATCCAAATCGGCATCCAAGCTTCCAAATGCTTCCACTCCATCTCCTTTCAAACATTTTTCATCTCCTAAACCTATTTTGGGTCCTCATGTCCCAAAATCCATTGTTTTGAATACGTCTTCGTCCATCTTGGGTCCTCGTGCACCAAGATCCATATCAAAACCTAAATCCATTTCACACACTTTTCCTCTATCGTTCCATCGTCCTTCAAGATGTGTCAATGTTGATCTTTCCTACACAAACTTTTCAATACCCTATCCAATATCCTACACCTACCTCCTACGAATCCATCTCATATTCCTGCTATTCCTCTCATCCAATCCATTGCATAAATCCTTCACTACCATCTCCCTTATCCTCCATATCAATCTTCTTTACCATCACCCTATCAACATCTGTAAGCATACTTTCAGCGGCCTTGGCCTATTATAGCATATCTTTCAAAGGAGCACTATCTAAAGAGATAGAAGCTTAAGTTCCTCCATAAAGTCAAAAAGATGAAAAAAAAAGAAAAAGTGCCTTGGTGAAAACCTGGTAAACAGGCACCTTGGTAGCAAAAGTAAAGATAAATCAATCTATCCTATGGTGAAAACCACTTCTTGTGGCACCTTAGATAAGTACCATGATGAAAACCTAGAAAAAAGGCATCATGCGTAATTCCTCCTAATTTCACTCTTCACTTGAGGGCAAGTTCATTCCATGTCATCTTCTCCCATCATATCTTACATCCAGCTAGCTCGTGAACATCCATGTTCCTTCTGCTGATCTTGACAGGGTTGAGCCTATCCATGAGCATCATGTATCCTGACATTCACGATCCCTTCCATTAGCCTATTTACTTTCTCTCATGCATGCTACCCTATCATGATCTTGCTTATCCCAAGCCTATCCTTCCTATCTCTATGCATTCCTATCATAATCCAAAATATGCACTTATACCTCCATCAACCTTTATCCTAATCATAGCTATATCCTATCCTATAAAATTGACCCCTTGGTCTTGATCAAAATTGAAAAACAAGTTCTTAGAAGTCTCTTGACATGTCTGCTTTTTTGGACAACATACTTTTCATGACATCAGGTCATTACCACAAATTCTATACAGCATCGCTCCATGAGCCTACATTTCTATATTATTTTTTCCCCAGCTTGGGTAATCTTGAAGAGACTGTCCTTGAGGGTCACATTCACCCTCTTCATCCATCATTTATATTTGTCTCATACAACAACTTTCTAATCCATCTGCAATGTCCTACACCTTGCTAGACATTGGGGAAAACCATTGTGATCTTGCTTGAGGTCAAGTAATCTCTAAAAATCTAAAATTTGCAAAATCTCTAAAAACATAAAAATCGTAAAAAGTCTTGAAAAAATGATCATCTTGGTGCAAACCTAGCAATAGGCACTTTTTATGCATCCACTAAAAAAAATAAAAAAATAAAAAATCTCCATTGACTATCTTTCAATCAACAGGTATTGGGGAAATGTAACCCTGACTCTTGAAGATTGAGTCTCATTCTGGGGACAGTCTTTTGAAAGGCGATAAACATTCTGGTATCTAGGAAATCTAACCCAAATTCCTGGGAGTCAACATGCTCTCAGTTACCCGTCAAGACACCAACTTACATGGATTAAAACTAGTCATACTCTCACAGAGACCCTCCTGGTCTAGGGGGCACTATCCTATTACCTTTTGAGGATCTACTTCACAACAGTCACTAGTGGTTCTCACTGTGTCTACCTACTGTCACTTAGCTTATACTAAGTTCTCTCTCCTTGAGAATCTCTGTAACATCAGTCACTTGTGGTTCTCACTACGTCTGCCTACTGATGTCTAGCTAGTACTATGATATCTTCACTGGAGAATCTCTCTCACGTCAGTCACCAACGATTCTCACTGCGTCTGCCTACTGTCATCATACTGAGGAGATCTCTCACACATATGTCTGTATATGATCAACATCAATCCTTTGGAATTGGATTTTTCCTCAATGCTCTATCTATTGATACTTAGTCTTGATGATTCTTTGCTTTAGTTTGTACATAGATTTCAGTCACTTTCGTGACATTCTGGTTCCTCTGTGAACTCTGCTGACTTGACACCGATTCAGCATCATACGCCTGGGGGAAACCAAATCTAGTTTTTCCTCACAACATATGTCAAGTCAGTCATCGCTACTAGGGGCATGGGTCCCCAAATTTGATCGCATCTAGAGTCGGTAATCTTGTCACTTCTCAAGGACAACTATCTACTGACACTAACTGGTGTTTCTCAACACCCCAATTGAAACAGTGTTTCTCAACACTATCTCTGGACACATCTGTGTTTTTCAAACACACATTGGATATCTCAAATGTAAACATCTATCGATAACAATCAAACACAATGCACTCACAAGCACAACAGTGTTTTTCAACACCTCATACACATACATATTCGAAAACTTTGAAACTGGCTGAGCTATGATTGAATCTTTCTTTGTATGCTATCTATTCTCATGGATTTCATTGATATTTTCTTTGTCTACTACTTGTTGGTGTAGTCCCAATGATCCAAAAATGTCAAATAAATAGGGTGTATGTGATAAGAGCTCTTGCATTAAGGTGGAAAAGCCTCACATCTCTCGATCTTATTTATTTATATGCCATGGTGAGGTTGGTACTATCTCCTTGACTATTATTGCTCTATTTGTTTAAGCATGAATGCACTCATGGTTATCTTGATTCTGAATGCCTTGATACTGGTGTACTCTTGCAATATCAACTGGAAACAATGTTTAGGTCATCTTGGCTTTTGTGCCCTGGTGCTTACGTTTGTTTCCTACATTTTATCCGATGAGATTCATATTCATATCCTTATGGTCACAGTGACACCAGTAAGGATTGTATCAACTTTGATGTTCCAAAAATTCTCAATGATGATGATTGTGCAATAGGTCTCACAACCATGTACTAGGTATTGCATCTAGCATTGGATTGCATTTTCATTCTAGACTTGCATTGTGGTAGCAATTTGATGTTCACTTCATTGCGTTCTCCTAGATTTGTACATTGAGGGGTTCTTCTTCAGCGTCCTAGATTCATCAAGAATACACAAGTGTTTGATCCTCGCTCTCTATCTTTAGCTATATGCACAATCCATTTTCATGATCGAAATTGAAATCTGACACTCCTATATTGCTCAAAATTGCATTTTAAAATTTTTTGGACCGATGTGATCATATGCTTGTGCAGTCAAATTTTTGGCATTGCTTTCTTGTCAGAATCATATCTAATCAATATTTTCTCAAATATTTGACCCTTTTCATCAAAATTCAACTCTGGTCAACTCTGGTCAACTCCAGTCAAACTTGGTCAACTAGACCTCGACATGGCTCAAAATTGATTCCGAATCTTCTAAATTCTTCCGTAATCTATTATGAGTTCTTCTGGATCCTTGATTCAACATCTATCTATGATTTCTCACTCTTAATCATCATTATGACATGTCATCTTTCCATTTCGCTCCCGAGGGGGCAGGATGATTACATCATTGAATCTATTCCAATCAATCTGATCTGAATTCAAAAGTCCTCATTGCTAGGGGCATCTCATCACTTAGGGCATGTTAAATTTTTCATACTTCATAGTCAAAACTAGATACTCCATAATCAATAGGGGCATCTTTGTTTCCTACATCTCGTCATCTATTAGGTATCGGGGCAATCTAACATGGATCCCTGAGGATCAAGCTTCATTCTGGAGATGATTCTCGAAATCTCAATCTATTAAGTATCTGAGCAACCAAACTTAGATTCTTGAGGATCAAGCTTCATTCTGGAGATGATTCTCGAAAACTCATCTATTGGGAATTGGGGCAATCTAACCCTGACTCTTGAAAATCAAGCTCCATTCTGGAGATGATTCTAAAACTCGATCTAACCAGTGTCTGGGCAATCTAACCTAGATATTGGAGGACTAAGCTTCATTTTGGAGATAGTCCTAAAAATCTCTATTGACTATCTTTTTATGGACAGGTATCGGGGCAATCTAACCCTGACTCCTGAAGGTTGAGCCTCGTTCTGGGGACAGTCTTTTGAAAGATATCAATATATTAGGTATCTGAGCAATCTAACTTAGATCCCTGATGCTCAAGCTTCATTTTGGAGATGATTCTTGAAATCTTAATCTATTAGGTATCTGAGCAATTTAACTTAGATCCCTGAAGATCAAGCTTTGTTCTGGAGATGATTCTTGAAATCTTAATCGATTAGGTATCGGGGCAATCTAACCCAAATCCCTGAGGGCCAAGATTCATTCTGGAGATGACCCTCAAAAACTCTACTTGACAGGCGTCTTGGAAATCTAACCTAGACTTCAGAGAGTTAAGCTCTGTCCTGGAGATGGCTCTAAAATCTTCATCAATAGATCTTTGCATCATCAATTTTTGAAATCTATTCTTCTGTTCTTTAGACATCAGACTATTCTTTGAATCAATGCGCTCCTTTCACATCAATTCAAAGAGGGGCAAAATGTAACACCCCAAAATTGGCATCTTGCAACCTTAACCAATTTTGTTGCATTTTTCATTCTTCTGGATCATCAAAGTCCTATTGTACTAGGGAATTCTGAGTTTTGACTGACTCTACTCGACCTAAGTGTCAAATGTAGAAAATCCTAAATCTGCATTAATCATAACATTATATTTAATTCCTAAAATATCAATTAGCTAAATAAACCCTATGATTGAATTAGTTTAATTATGAAGTCCTAGCACTTTAATTAAATTAAATTCACCCCTTTTAGCTAAAACACATGAAAATGAATTAAATAATATTTAATTATTAAATAAATATCCTCATTTCAATAATTGAATTTAATTATTCAAATAATTGAGAAAAACACATTTATGAGGTCATATTCTATTTATTTAATTAAATATTCTCTCAAAAATATTCTCTCCTATTCAGAAATAGAAACTTTGAATTAATTGTACTTTAAAGAGAAAGAAAACAGTTAAAAACAAAAGAAAATAGTTAAAATCAAAAGAAAGCAATTAAAAATAAAGAGAAAATAGTTCATTCTTTTCTTTTAAAGAAAACTTGCTAATTTGAACTGGATTTTCTATCTGTTTTATTTCAAAAAGGAAAATTTATATTTTGAGAAGGTTCTCAATCTATAAAGAGCTCCCATTTCTCATTCAAAAGCCCTGAAAAATATGCATTGTTAGAATAAAGAATTGCTGCTGCATTTTAGAATTCATCATCTCATTTCAATTAAGCTCATTTGCAATAGAATAGATTCATTTTCTTAGATTAATCTCATATTTCTCATCACGTCGTAGTTTAATTTCATTTAGATTAATCTTACATCTTTCATGTTCTTAGATTAATCTTGCATTACATTACATTGCATTCATGGAGAAAAATCCTTCATTCTTGGATTGGTCTAGGTTGTGAGACTCTCATTCTGAGAGCCATTCAAAACCTCGTCTAGATAGAAGGAAAGAGGTTGAATCATATAGGCATGCAGGATGAATAACTCATACTCACTTCTGTATGTGGCTAATGAACAAGGACTATGTTGAAGTGTATGGTTGAATAACAAGGCCACATTTAACATATACAGGTTCCACCATATCCAATACTGGATTAGAAGATGGACCTGAATTTTCTTCTATTGTATTTTCTTCTTCAACCTCTGCATCCATCATGGTGTCATTAATGTTCTCCTCTTCTAAAAAAATTGTTGAACTCGATGCTCCAACATTATTCAGTTCTTAAATTTTTTCTCTTCTTTCTCATTGTCAGTTTGCCTCCTCTCTATTCATTGTAACCTCATCAGTTGTCAGAACCTTCCTTTGCCTCTTTCTTTGTTTCTTTGATCCCATGTTTGCACCAAAATTTGAATTCAAATGGTTCTCTTCATGTCAGATCAAAAACAAGACAAGAAAAGAGAATGTTGATCCAAATTATTCTTTCTGCAGTATGAATATGTCATAAAAATGATTAAGTAATCGCCAACCATTGATATCAGGCCCACAATCCTATTTTTTGTCTATAACGGGTCTTTAAGAGATGGACACCTGTTATTTAAATGAAATGGGCAATCATTTCTATTTCACAGTCCAAATAGAAATGAGCACCCAAAATGGGCGTCTGTTTCTGAAAACTAGGAGTGGGCACTGTACCGTCGCCTTGGTTTTTAGTTTGGGACAAGCTTGATGGGACCAAGCCTGTGCTTGAGCCTGCAAAAATATGGCTAAGGCACTGGAATATAAATTTTTCACCTTGTAATAATTTTTTGGAGGCCTTCTCAAATGAGTTTTTCGACGAAATGAAAACTCATTACAGTTCTTATTGTACATATTATAAAAATATAAATTTTATAGTTATATGACTAATACTAGTATTTTTACCATATTTATTAAGCCAAAGTGGTACCTAAACTTGAAATAGTAAGGTTAACTAAAATTTAACTAACTTTTTTAATTTTACATTTTTTTAAAAATGAATTATATGACATCAATGTACATAGAATTTTCTTCAAGATAAAAAGAAATTTGAAAAAGTGAAGTTTTCATCAAATTATGGTGGTTGTACACCAGATGTTTTGAAAATGTACGTTACCATCAATTAAAAATTAATTAAAAAAAAACAAAAATATTCTTATCAATATTGGTGTTTTAGGTACCTTTCCCCAAAAGGATTAACGAAAATTCATTTATTTGCTTCAAAATAGGATGGTTGTACACGTGTAAGGTATGGTCTTGAAACAAGCATTTTGAAAAAAGTGATTTTTAAACATGCATACTAAAATAAAATTTCAACCATTTGGGTATTGAAATAAATTACATATTTGAAAAGTAGTCTTTGAGCACTACATTTTCTATTACTGAAGTTTTCTAAGATTCAATCTTTAAGTGCCTCAAAATTTTACATCAATTGACAAAAAAATTGAAAATCAGGGAAAACACTTCCAACTTTTGCCCAAAAGTGGGACTCAATTGTTGGAATTATATGATGTTCCCAATGACTGAGAGGGGGAGGGGGGGAGGGGTGAATCAAGAACCAATAACACTTAATCCTTTTAATCCACAATTAGACTAGCTTATTTGTTTGCATGCATATAACTTGAAAGTAAAGAATCAGATACAACACAACACAATATTTGGTTACCCAGAAACCTTCCAAAAGAAAGTAAAACTGGGGTGGGTATGATACCCACAAGATTTAGTACTACAATATAAATCTAGCCTATTAAAGCTTACAATGACCACTTCTAATGGTCTGCCCTATTAGGAGCATAGAAAGGACTATTAGGTCCACTTTGTTATAGGATTTTGTACAATATAATAAGTAATGCAACTTTGTTAAGAGATTTAAAGAAAGGACTGATAGGTCTACCTTGTTAAAGGATTTTTTTGATCCACCTATGAGAATGAACCAGTTCATGATCTACTCTGTGCAACTATGATTGCTTAATAAGATCCTTTGAAATACAAGTGATCACCTGAATGTGATAGATAAGTCTCTGCTATCCTAAACACTTCTTTGTTGGGATTAATGGGAAGTAGTACTGAGAGGGGAGGGGTGAATCAATACCTCTAAAACTTTTAATCATTCATTACTGCATTACCAACCATTATGGTTGTTCTTTCTTATACATGTAATACTATTCCATAATCTTTAATTGTTTGTAACATTCATGAAAATGATAAACACATAACATAAGATATGATATCGCAGAAAAATCCTGTTAGGAAGTAAAAAGTGCGGTGGGGATGGCACCCACAAAAATTCACTATCTGCAGAATGGAAGGGAGCCGGTAAAGGCTTATAATTGATCACTTCTGATGATCTACCCTATTAGGAGTATTAAGGTGGAGACCAGTTAAGCTCTACTCTGTTAAGAGCTTTAGCAACACTGATTTAAGTGTGCACTTGGTTAAGAGATTTACAATAAGACTTTTAAGTCCACCTTTCTTGAAAGGATTTCTTATGTTTACTACACTTGTTAGAATGAGTAAAAATGTTGACCTGACTATATGCAATCTACAATTGCTGATTACAAATCCATTAAAGCTCTCATAATAATAATATCACCTTAAGTGACTGATTAATACCTTTCTTTGCTCATCGGTAGCCTGTGTTCTTGTTCTTGAAACTGATTTGATTCTTTTCTGTCCTTCTGCATGAATTCTCTTGTCTGGTCTCTAGATGCTCTCCATGGCTACAATCTTCATTGAATAACAACTATTCTCAATAGATTGAGAATCTATTTAGACAAGTATTTGACCTATCTTTGAATCACAATGGATTTAAAAGAAAATCAAGAAGCTATAAATACAACTTCAGTGATTTATCTGACATGGAAAGTCATATCCACTTTTTGCGGGATGTAACTAACTATTGGTTCTTGGTCATCGGGTTAAACTGAAAGTCTTTCGGCATTCCTTTATTGAACTAATCATCGGGTTCCCTTCAAATGTTGGGTTCCACTCTATGTTGTTCCATCAGGTTGCACTGTTATTACTCGTCGGGTGTCACTAACCTTTTTGTCATCGGATATGCTTTGAAATTTGCAGTATTGGGTAACCTTGGTGTCGGGTAGTGTTGTGCCTTGTCTTTTGATGTAGAGTAAACCGATGGTGCAGATCATGTTTTTCTTTGTGTATACTAATGGCAAAATATAATGCCTTCAATCTCCCCCTTTGACATTAGTATCAAAAATTGATATGTGCACAATACTAAAGTGTTTAGTGTGTATGCCATGTCTATATCCTTGTCATTATATGACTTCTCCCTAACTGTATGCATCGGTATAGTATAATTATATATGTACATATGTATACTTGCGTCTTTACTATACATTCCCTATTCTTTTCTCTTTCAGTTGTATGACTATACATATTATTTCCTCTGTTCATTTTCCCCTTTATAGTAACTAAATTGCACATATCATTTCCCCCTTTATTTGATAATCATGACAAAAATGTACAACTTATAAGATGCCAAAAAGTGTGACAAAAATGTGTAACTTACAATGTGTCAAGAATATGAGAATGGGTTGACTTGATGTCTTCAAGCAATTTCTCCCATTTTTCTTTTAGGAGTTCTAGTGCCATGTGCTCTAGCTCTAGCTTTGCATGCATATCATAAATGATGTCTAGGATAGACATTTCTGGGGTAGAAATTAGTGTGTTTGCCTCTGTCACATGTTGTTGCAGTATTGAAAGTGTCGGTAAGAGTTGAGCTTTGAGCTCATTTACCTCATCTCTATACTTAGTTTCTGCAATCTGTATGTCCTGTCTCAATTTTTTAGCCTGTTTGATTTTCTCAATGTGCAATTTAATTGCCTCTTCATTCTTTGTGAGACTTTGTGCACTTGTCTTAAGATCAACATCCATTTGTGCTATCTTGTCAGTATACTCTTGTGAGAGTTGATCAAGTGTATACAATTTCTGTATTAAAGTAATAGCTTATGAGATTATTGGATCTATTGTGCTAATCAATTCAGAAAGCTTTACCTTTTTCAATGCCACTTCCTGGCTTATCTTCTCAGCTAGCTTGAACTCATACTTCTATTCAAGTCTTTCTTCCATGACCTTCTCATCATCGATGTTCTATGATGTGATTTCCTTTGTGAGAACCACTAGTTGATCAAGCATCGGGGTTGTCTAATCAACATCTACATCTAGTACTATTTGTTGAAGTATCCCTCTTGCCACTTATAGTACCTTGGCCTCCTTTGTTTCTTTCCTTAATTTTTCTTGCATTTCCTTTCTCTCATAGAGTTTTGCATATTTGGTCAATTCACTTGGATCCAATGTCCTTGGATCACAAACTGGCATCTCAATAATTTCATCCAGAGTTACTAGATTCTTTTGCTTTCCCTTCTTCTTCTTTGAGATTTGTGGGGACGCAAATGTATGAACTACCATTTCTAGTTCATTTGTTCTCTCTGAAGTGCTTGGTGAAGGCTTTGTAGAAGATGCTTCTTGTGTTTTCTTCTTGGGGTGCACCTGTCAGTTTGGTGAAGATGTCTCTCCATCCACCTTGGGTGTCTCTACAAATTTTTCTTTTTTTTTCTTCTCCAACTCATCCTTCTTTTCCTCTTCACTCTTATCTTTCTACTTTTCCTCCTCTACCTTTTGTGTTTCTTCTTTATTTTGATCAGTAGAGTTATCTTTCTGATTGTTGGTAGTAGCTTTCTCTGTGGTGGTGTCCTTTGTAGTAATTGTAGTGTCTGTTTCTTTAGCATAACCCTTTTCCTTGGGTGTGCTTGTGTCCTCTGCAGTAGATCCATCATTACCCTCTAAAATATTGATTACCTTCATTAATATAGGCATATTGCTTTGAGTGGTGGCTTGATTTGTATCAAAGTGTTGTCTTGCTCATCGGTTTGATCTTTTAGAGCAGTGACATCCTCATCTTTTTCTACTTGGTTTGCAGGGTCTGGTACTGTTAAGTCCAAGACTGAAGTGTCCTGCACTGTCTCACCAGTCACATTAATTTATTTTCCATCTGATATCTACAATTCTTGTTGTTTTCCCTGATCCTTAAGTGTTATGAATATAACATCATCTTTCTTCTGTAGATCTTTATCAGAGTCATAATTTGTGATGTCTTGCATGTCAAGATCATCCATTACCTTGTCCAAATCAATTTGTTCCATATCTTCACTATTGTCCAAAGAAATGTGCTGAGGAATTTCTTTGTCTTTCTAATCCTCTTTATGAGGTGTGCTGGTGAGAAGTAACTGATTCTCACCACTTGTTGACTCTGCCGGTAGATCTAGGAGTTGTCTCCATTTTGTTTCAGTCATTGTGTCCAAGTCTATGAGCTTGTCCTCTAGAACTTTGTATGCCCTTATCTTGGCTACAAATTTATCTGAATGCTTCTTCATTATTTCTTTGATTTCTTCAATTTTAGATTATGGAGGCATAAGTTTGACAAGTACCCTCTCCCTTGCTTATCTCTCAGTCTGTAGAGCATATGACCAATGTTGGGATATTCTATTACCCAGCCTTTTAGGTATTTGGTTGATGAAATTAGTTGGTACATATTTGTACTTGACCATTGCCCTTATTATGGCATCTTGTATCTTGTTTTGGTCTTCTGGTGTGAGTGTATCCCATTGTCTGATTCTTTTGTCATGCATTGTGCCAGATGCAACAATAGATTCAGCAGCCTCATCAATTGTTTGATTCCTATAATTCTTATTTACTACATCAGGCTCATCTTCTTTAGAGTCCTCTATGTCAGCCTTAGTTCTGACCATTCTTTTTCTCCTCTTTGGGGGTGTGGCCTTAACAGTTTCCTGCTTAGTTTTTTTTTCTATCGATTGCTTCCTCTTATAGGTCCTTACTTGACCTTTCTTAGGAGGTGTGGTGTCAGTTTTAGTAGTTTGAATCCTCATTCTCTGATTCTTTGTAGGAGGTGGAGGTGTATTAGATTTAGTCTCCTCATAATCTAATTTGTGTTCATTATGCTCTTCTCCGATGGTGCCATGTTCATCGGTTTCCTCTTGTTGTTCTTGTTCCTCCTCTATAACCGATAGAATCTTCTTGAGATTATTAACCATCTTATCCTTTTTGTTGACAGGCTTCTTTATTTCTAGGCCTCTTTTTATCTTAGATCTGGCCTCTTCATAGGTTCCAAACCTTGGCTATTTGCTGTCAATAGGCTCATTGATCAAAGCTTCAATTGCATTTGTAGCCTGATCAATGTTGATTTCATAATCTAGTAGTGATAACCAATCTGTTCTTGGTACAACCAGTTTAATGTGGGTGAAATCTATGTCCACCATAAAACATATCTCATCCCTATGTTTTCCAACAAGTTTTTTAGGGATCCTTGATCTTTCCATCATCTTTTCCTTGAATTCAAGGAAGTATGCAGTCATGACAGATTCAAAATTGTCTCTTAGTGACTTGATTAGTTCACTGGTCTGTAATGTCACCAGTTTTGTAGTGTCCCACTTTACTTTTCCTACTGAAGTAAAGTACTCTTGAAAATAGAAAAATATACACATGATAAGTGAACCAAACTTACATGTGTTGGTCTTTGTGGACCTGATTGTGTTCATGTTTTCATCAAGTTGTTTCAATGGGATCTCACATAGATCCATCTGTATGCCCTTGGTTACAATCTTGTAAGCCATGCTTACTGATGTTGCTAATATGTTGTTCAACCTACTTTCTTGAAATATTTTATAACCAATCACACATGCACCGAACCTCAGTTCCTTGTCGGTGATGATGTTTAATTTCAGACCTCTGTTGTCCCATTCAGCTTTTGTGAGTTTTGTGACTTCTGTCCTAGAGGGATGCTTGTGAGCATTGGGCTTGTCAGTTATTGGATAACCAGTGACAGCGTGAAGAACATCCTTGGTGATTTTTTTGGGTTGATCCAACCACAACTTCTGGTCATGCAATATGCTAAGCACCAACCTAATCTAGTCGGTCTTGAAGTCCCTCGGGAAATATAGGGAATTAGTTATCCCTTTGACCTCTAAGTGTTTGTGCTCTTCATTTAGGTTTCCTTTTGCATCACAAAGCTTCTTATAAGATTCATCCATCTCTAGATCTCCTATTTCAGTGATCTTGTAGTGAATATAAGACCTAACGTCTTCTATGAGCAAAACCCTAGGTGGGATTTTAGAAAATGCTCTGGTTTCATCAAGTTGCGATGCAATCTTTGGGAATATCTTATATTTGGGCTCTACACATGCACTATTCTTAATCAACTTAACCCCATTCTTTTTTTCAATCTTAATCTTTATGGTTCTCAGCGTGGTTGCCATTGTTTTTCAAGTTTCTAGGGCTTTCTTGAAATTTACGGCTTTCTTGATAAATAGAAATAGAGATCTTTCAGTGCCTTCGGTACTTACTTTGATCTATGATAGTTGTGAAAGATCTATTTGTTGTTTGCTTGGATTGACTTGTGGATGCTCTGCTTTCTATTCTTTAATCTCTCTATTTTTTTCTCTTGCTTTCTCTTCAAATTGCGGGTGCAAAATGAAGTTGTCCCGTTGACTATTTATAGCCTTTTTTCCCTAAGTCTTTGTCATAAATGCTCAACGACTTGTCAAGACATGAAGATGGAGTTCATCAGGAAGACTTTTAAATTCATCATCGGTGTTGACATGATGCTCAAGATTGTTGTTAACAATATTTATTTTACCGACGGATATCGGTATTGTCGGGACAACTTTTTAAGTTTGCTTTCTCACCGACGGGTATCGGGTTACATTGGTAACTTAACTATTTTGTGTGTTGACCAATAATTTCTGATAAGTGTCAACAACTCATCCATTACGTTCACTACTAATTTTCAGTATGTGTATACTAACAGGGTTGTTTTCTCAGAATTCAAACAAGTAACATAATATGCATCTTTATTATGCAAATTTTGACTATCTATCAATTTGTATAGTGGAACTGATGCAAAATATGACTTGGTGTAGTGCAGTTCCATACTTACTTGCTCATCTCAAGTGGGTGTGGTGACATCACCAGATCCATTGGATGGGGTGTCACCATTTGCATTGCTTGGTCTAGCTTCATCATTTCTTGAAGATTTTCTCCACATTTTGTCTCTAGCCCTCTGGATATCTTCAATGGTGTTTCCATTGGGATATGTGCTTATCTCTGTCATTTGGTCTTTACAATCCTTTTTGAGGTGATCAACTTTGTGACAGTGTAAGCATGCAATTCCTGGATTTGACCAGCCTCTAGACCTTTTGGTCCATGCTCTCATGCATTTTGTAGCAATGTGACCATATCTACCACATGTTGTACAATTTTTCCATGTATTGTAGTCTCATACATATTGATTACCGATTCTCTTTGGTTGATAGGGAGTTTCTTGACCTTTTGGCTTCCATGCTTTCCTTTTCTATTTCTAGCATTCAAGGCTTGTGTGCCCATTCATCTTGCATGTAGGACAATATTTGTCCATGTGTAGGTTTCCTTCTTTGGTTGTTCTATCTTGGACTTATATTCATATGCTTTATGTCCTTTCTTGTTATATTTATAACCGAATCCTATGAATGAAGATGTAGATTTAGGAATACCTTTCATTTTTCCTTGGCATACATTTGATGTGTGGCCTTGATTTCCACAGTGCTTGCATGTCACCTTTCTTAGTCTTGGATTTTCATAGAAATTCTTTGGATTTGCTTGATTTGATGATTCTCCATTTTTTGGTAAATCCTAAACCGTTTTTGTTTTTGACTCTTCGTTGTCCTTCAAGAAAATCATCCATTCTTTTATTTCTCTCTTCAGCCTTTCTAATAACTTCATTATGATGTTTCTGAATTCTAACCTCACGCTTTAGTTTTTCATTTTCTTCTCTTAGTTCACCGATAATCTGTATTCTTTCAATGAGTTCAAAATTCATTTTGTTTTCTTCTTGACTCATAAGAATAATATGATTAGTGAGCTCATGGTGATGCTCAACATGCCTTTGAATTTCCAACTCCTTTTCTTGTAGTTTCTCTGTAATCTTCCTCCTGTCATCAATGGCTAGTGTTCTTTCTATTTCATCTTGTCTATCAAAACTCATCACATCAATCATTCTTGCTTCAAAATTCATTTTGTTTTCTTCTTGACTCATAAGAATAATCTGATTAGTGAGCTCGTGGTGATGCTCAACATGCATTTGAATTTCCAACTCCTTTTCTTGTAGTTTCTTTATAATCTTCCTCCTGTCATCAATGGCTAGTGTTCTTTATGTTTCATCTTGTCTAGGAGAACTCATCACATCAATCATTCTCACCATTTGGGTCTCTTGACTAATTTGCAACATCTTTAATTGCTCTGTCAAATGTTGATTGATCTCCTTCAGATTTGTGATGTTCTCTTCTGATGTGTCTGATGTATTACTTACATTGGATCTTGAAGACTCAAAGAAATTTGGAATCTCTTCTTCTTGATAATCTTTTTCATTGCTCCGGGTTGCCATAACTTTCCTCTCATCCAACAACTCTTTCATCTTGATTCTTGCTTCTTTATACTATTCATAGAACATCTGTATCTCAAGCTTTTTATTCCCAATATTCTTATCAAGTTTGTAGTTCTCCATTGTATGATCTTTGCTCTTAAGACTTTAAGCTTTTCTTTGAAGAGACTCAGCTCTGATACCAATTGTTGGGATTAATGGGAAGTAGTACTAAGAGGGGAGGGGTGAATCAGTACCTCTAAAACTTTTAACACTTTTCACAATTCATCATTAGTAATCATTCATTACTGCATTACCGACCATTACTGTTGTTCTTTTTTATGCATGTAATACTATTCTATAATCTTTAATTGTTTGTAACATTCATAGAAACATTTATGAAAATGATAAACACATAACACAAGATGTGATATCCCAGAAAACTCATGTTAGGAAGTAAAAACTGCGGTGGGGATGGCACCCACAAAACTTCACTATCTACAGAATGGAAGGGAGCCTGTAAAGGCTTACAATTGATCACTTATGATGATCTACCTTGTTAGGAGTATGAAGGTGGAGACTAGTTAAGATATACTTTTTTAAAATATTTAGCAACACAGATTTAAGTGTGCACTCGGTTAAGAGATTTAGAATAAGACTGTTAAGTCCACCTTTCTTGAAAGGATTTCTTATGTGTACTACACTTGTTATAATAAGTACAAATGTTGACCTGACTATATGCAATATACAATTTTTTATTACAAATCCATTAAAGCTCTCATAATAATAATATCACCTTAAGTGACTGATTAATACCTTTCTCTGCTCGTTAGTAGCATGTTTTCTTGTTCTTGAAACTGATTTGATTCTTTTCTGTCCTTCTGCATGAATTCTCTTTTCTGGTCTCTAGATTCTCTCTGTGGCTACAATATTTATTGAATAACAAATATTCTCAATAGATTGACAATCTATTTATACAAGTATTTTACCTATCTTTGAATCATGCATTACAATGTTAACTTTTAGATCCAAGGTTTATAACTTGACCTTGATCTTTAGTTTGCATGTTTTAAATCAGTAAAACTAATTAAAAAAATAATAATACATTGCTTCCTCTGCACATAATAGATTTAAAAGAAAATAAAGAAGCTATAAATACAAATTCAGTGATTTATTTAACATGGAAAGTCAAACCCACTTTTTGCGGGATGTAATTGACTGTCGGTTCTTGGTCATCGGGTTGAACTGAAAGTCTGACAGTGTTCCTTTGTTGAACTGATCATTGGGTTCCCTTCAAATGTTGGGTTCCACTCTGTGCTATTCTATCAAGTTTGCATTTTTGTTACTCATCGGGTTTTATTAACCTTTTTGTCATCGGATATACTTTGAACTTTGCAGTATCGAGTAACGTTGGCGTCGGGTAGTGTTGTGCCCTGTCTGTTGCTGTAGAGTAAACCGATGGTGTAGATCATGTTTTTCTTTGTGTATACTAATGGAAAACTATAATTCCTTCATTCTTGACTTAACTCAAACTTCCATTCGCATAATCATATCCATCTTTTGATTATACATTCACACTTACTACATTCATACATACATATTGGATAAACAAACTATCTTACATATATATCTTTATCCAACAAATAAATTTTTAAGTCGGCTTGAAATAAACAAATATATATTTATCAATATATGTAAAGTTGGCTTAAAATTGTTACTCGGGTCCAAAAGACTACTTGGGTGATAAACTATCACTCAGGCAATACTGAACACTCGGGTGATGCTGAACGCTCAGGCAACACTTTATACTTGGGTAACTCTGTATACTTGGGTAACACTGAATGAATAAGTATTTTGACGCTAATTGACAATATGTCTTTCCAGAAGGTCTAAAATCTCCCCCTCTAGCATTAGTGACAAAAACACTTATCATTAGAATATGTATCTGATATGTCAAAACTCCCCCATACAGATTGCTTGGGTTTTGACATTTTCTCTACTGCTCGGGTCTGACTGACTTTGTTTTTGTATTTTTTCAAAATATTTATTGTAACAGATATCTTTTACACTATTCATTGTACATGTGATATTTACAATGAGTTCTCCCTTTTATACAATGATATTTCCCCCTTGTTTTTGACAAGAATGCGAATAAAGAATGTCATCTACATGGTTATCCCTAAGTAGGATAAAAAATCACTATGTACCTTCAAAATTTGAGACAAAGTCTTGTCCCAATTATCATGTAGCACCTTCAAGATGTGCAATTCCACTTGTAGTTACACAGATAGCTCTATCATCAGCTCGACAACTGAGAAGTTGTTTACATGGATAAGAGTTTTAGCATGTGCTATGTATTTCTACATTCCATCCATATGTGGTAGAAGTTGGATCTGAATGGTTGTAAGAGATTCTCTAATTCTTTCTTCTTTTCTCAACACTTCAGCCTGCAAATCAATAAGATATTGTACTTTCATGAATTGAGAAAAACTAGTGATTGGGTCAAGTGCTAACTGCCTTGTACTTTCCTTCACATTAGCATCTATCTTTACTATCTTATTCTTGATTTCCATGGTAAAGCTGGAGGAGTCACTCAACTTTACAAATAATGCTACCACATTTTTCACAGCGGTTTCTAGAGTGTTGATAATCTGTGTAAGCTACACCTGGTCAATTGCAATCTTCTTTGAAATGCTCTCTAGAACCTTATTCTCAAATTTCTTCTCTGCCTTCTCAAGTAACTTTTCCTGACTATTCATGTTTGTGTTGAACTTGTGGACAATGTCAACAAGTTGGTCCATTATTGAGTCAGTTTCATTGACTTCAATTTGCAAAGCATCTACAAATATGCCTTTTACATCTTCAAGTACTTTGTTTCTTTGTCTTTCCTTTCTGATTTTCTATTGTGAGGCCCTTTTCTTCCACAATTCTCCCAAGATATCCATTTGTTCTACAAATAGGTTGGATAGATCCCAATTAGGAATCACAATTTATTTATCCAGAGCTATCTCATTAGTTATTACTACCTTTGATTTAGAACTTGTTGAAGGAACAATTTCCTTACCTTTATCTACCTTATCCTTAGTATTAGTATTCAATCCAATTAGGTCAATGACCTTTATATTACCAATTGTTGGATCAACACTAAATGATGAATCAAAAGTATATATGTCTACCTTTCCTTTCATTGACTCAGGTGTGCATGTATCAGTAGTAAGAGGAGCCTGTTGCTTGGGCTTTGCTTGTTCTGATGTAGATTCTGCAACCTTGTCTTTGCTCAGAGTCACTATACTGTGTATGGGAGATTGGGGTAGTGATGCCATTACCTCAACTGCAATCTACTCAGTGTTGGACTCTTCAATGGTCTGTACCTTGGATAAAGTGTCATCATTTCCTTGTGTTGGAGGGTCTGTACTCGGTACTTCTTCCTTCACATTGCTTTCTGCAATCTCAGATATTGATTTCCACACTAATGTGGCACCCTGAGCTACTTCTTCTATATTCTTGTTCAATATTTGAAATTCCCTGAATCTAGTGGTGTGATTATTCTCATATTCTCTTAAGGCCTCTTTCACTTCTTTTCCTTTCATTGCAGGCATGACCTACTTCAATGTCTCTTCCCTTATATCTCTTTCAATTTGTACTGAATTCTTCTAGGGAATAGAGACTTCCTTAAATAAGTCTTTTGTCATATAACTCTTCAACTCAGAAGGGTCATATTTCTACTTTGCCATCTTTTCCACCATTGCTAGCTCAATTTTCTTCTTCTCTACTTCTGTCCTAGAAGAATACTTCAGTGATTTCAAAGAACTCATGGCCCTTCCTTCTTTAAGGTCTTTGATCTTTTGATCAAGTGTGGGTGTGGTTTTTGTGAAGACCACAATATCTTCTTCATCTTCACCCTCTTCATCACTTAATATAAGCTTTCTCCTGTATCTTCTCAGTGTGACAATAGGAGTAGTGCCTTTTTATTTCTTATGTCTAGGTGTTGTCTTCCTCTTCTTCTATGGAGGATTAACATCAGTTTCTTCCTTGTCAATTCAATCTCCTCTATTTTAATTGTTTCCTCTTTTCTCTCAGATATTGAAGGAGAGTCAGAGGTCTTTCCATACTTCTTCTTGAATGTATCAAGTCTCTTTCTTCCTCTCTTCAATATCTTAGGAATCTCAATTTCCAGAGATATCCTGCTCTTAGCTTCCTTATAGGTTCCAAAGTAGGGTTCCTTTGGATTGACAGGTTCATTCACAAGAGCCTCTATGATATCTTTAGTTTCCTCATTATTAACTTCATATGGCAAGGGTTGTACCCATGCAACCCTAGGCTTTACTGCTTGTATATACACTTTATCACAATCAACTAGAAAATAGATTTCTTCTTTCTACTTCTCAACTAGTTGTTTGGGAATCCTATATCTACTCTGCATTTTCTGTTTGAAACTTTCAAAGTATCCATCCATGATACTATCAAAATTATCTCCCATCTCAGCTATGAAAACATTAATTTGATGGATGATTGCTCTATCTTTCTTCCATACTACTATTCCTTTGGAGGGAAAGAACTTCTCAACATAAAATAGTATGTAGATTAGAAGAGAACCAAACTTACATGAATTTTTTTATGATACTTAGACGCTCTCCATGTTCTTTCTCAACTGAGTGAGTTGTAATTCTGCTAGGTCAAATACCATATTTTTCTTGACAACTTTGTAAGCTAGGTCAATAGCTTCACATGCAACACTATTGGGTCTTCTTGAACTGTATATCTTGTGTGCTATCACATGAATGGAAAATTTCATCTCCATGTATGTTACTCCATTGATTCTTATGCCTATGCCATCCCACTCAAAAAGAGTTAACTCTGCTAGTTCATCCATGTTTAGGGTTTTGGTAGCTTTTGACTTGTCTAGCATAAGAAACCTAGAAACACAGTGAATTATCTGCTTGGTGATCTTCACAAGATGATCCAACCATAGTTGTATGTCATGAACACGACTAAGAACATAGCTCATCCACTTTGTCTTGAAGTCCCTCGTCATATGCATGATATGTGTCAAACCCTTGGTTTTGAGGTGTTGATGCTTGGGCTTCAATTTCCCGTTTGTACATAACTTCTCATATGTTTGATTCATCTCACTGGTTTCAAGCTCCTATATGTTGCAGTGATAGAAGCTATGAATTTCAT
Organism: Thuja plicata; assembly: GCA_018584345.1. Taxonomy (NCBI): domain Eukaryota; kingdom Viridiplantae; phylum Streptophyta; class Pinopsida; order Cupressales; family Cupressaceae; genus Thuja; species Thuja plicata. Next base: position 1,083,661 of record MU225646.1, on the reverse strand, counting down.
TGACCAGTAACACTCTCAGAGGGATTAGAGAATGAGCTCCCATCAGGTCTATTTCCTCTCCAACTGTCGGATGAAGCTTGAACAGGGGAGGATCACAAATTGTATTCCTTAATAGCATCTCCGAACCTTTCTTGACCTTTCTACTGGAAGTGGATGCCATATTGCTGGAATGAAATAATCAAACTCTACTTTCAATCATGAATTTGCACTGAATTGCTAAAGCTCTTAATTGACTTGCAAACTAAAATCATTGTAAACAATACTCTTCACAATCCTTCATATATATGAGTTTTTCAACCATTAGAGTATTTCATTAAATGCTCCATACATAGTAGCTGGGGTGACTCGGGTGTTTCTCCAAGATTCACTTGGACGCTTGGGTGAAACTAACTTTCCAGTTATCAACACTGCCCGACTCAGCTCGGGTGAGCTAGAATGACTCAGGTGTAACTAACATTTTGACTCAGGTTGAACTATAATATGTCCTCATGAATCAATATGCAGATATGGATTGTATTTCTTGCCTAGAACTGATGTAGGTTGGCTTATTGTTGCACAGTTCTAGTCATATCCTTACTTTCCTATTTTGTAATGATGGATCCACCCATCTCACTGTTTAGGGTGTCATTAGATCCTTCATTGCTTTGATCTAAATTATTTGAGGATTTCCTTACCGATTGCTTGCTCATCTAAGCTCTGATTTCTAAGACTTTGGTTTTACCATTCATAAAGCCAGTATCAACCTTTTCTCTATTCATACAGTTCTTGCTCAAATGACCAAGTTGTTTACACACATAGCATCTCTTAGTAGGATCTCTTTTTCTGAAGTGAGTCTTCAAAATTTTTGCACCAATATGTCCATATTAACCATAGTGACAACATTTGTACCAAGTGTTGTAATCCCAACCAAAAATTGCCTTGGCTATTTGTTTAGCAGGATTCCAATTCTTAGTTCTGCACTCAGAAGATTTATGACCTTGTTTGTTGCATTTGTAGCATTTTCCTTCAAACTTAGGTTTCTCTTTGTATTCTCATTTACTCTATGTCCATGTTTGTTGCAGCTTTAGCATTTACCATTAAATTTTGACTTTCCATTGCTCCAACATTTATTTGACATATGCCCTGTCTTACCACAGTGATTGAATTTAGGTCTGTTGTTCCTTTGAGCTCCTTGTTGTGAGGATTCACCTTGTTCAGTATATCCTAATCCAGTCTATCCATGATTTCTGATTTCTGTTTCCTGATCCATGCTAGTTTGTGAATTCACCATACTTTCATTTTTTTGCTTTTCAGTAGAGAGATCATTCTGCATTCTTTCATTTTCTATCCTTAGGTTGACAACTTCTTGTGTTGCATTGTTGAGTTGAATTACCAAATCAGCTTGTTGAAGTGATAAGTGTTGGATTTCATTTTCTTTTTCCTCTAATCTTTTACTCAGCAGTATTTTATCTTCTTGTGCTATATTTCTTTCATCTTCTACTTTGTTCTTTAGTTCCATGACTTCACACATTATGATTGAGTGAACTTCCTATTCTCTTTTCAACTTTCTGACTTCTTAATGTAAATTGAGATTCTTTGCAAGCAAGTCTTCAATGCCTACATCAAATTCTTCTGAGCTTCTGTCTTTGCAAAGTTCTTCAATTATTTCTTCTATATAGCTCTTTTCATTCATCTGTACTGCTAAATATTTTCTTCTCTTTAGGGAAAGAGAGAGTTGCCCCTTAAGTTTTATGATATGATCCATGGCCACTTTAATATCTATCTTTTCATTCTCAATGGCTTTCTCTGGTCTGTATGTTTCCATATCCTCTGATCTTTTCTCAAGTTGTTAAACTTATGATAAGAGAACCACTGCTTTGATACCAATTGTTGGAATTATATGATGTGCCCAATGACTGAGAGGGGGGGGGGTGAATCAGGAACCAATAAAACTTAATCATGTTAATCCATAATTAGATTAGCTTATTTTTTTGCATGCATATATCTTGAAATTAAAGAATTAGATACAACACATAAAACAATATTTGGTTAACCAGAAAACTTCCAAAAGAAAGTAAAACTGGGGTGAGGATGATACCCACAAGATTTAGTACTGCAGTATAAATTTAGTCTGTTAAATCTTATAATGACCACTTCTAATGGTCTTCCCTGTTAGGAGAATAGAAAGGATTGTTAGGTCCACCTTGTTAAAGGATTTTTTACAATACAATAAGTAATGCAACTCTATTAAGAGATTTAAAGAAAGGACTATTAGGTCCACCTTGTTAAAGGATTTTGTTGATCCACTTATGAGAATGAACCAGTTGATGATCTTATCTAGCAACTGTGGTTGCTGAATAAGATCCTTTGAAATATAACTGATCACCTAAATGTGATAGATAAGTCTCTATTGTCCTGAACACTTCTTCACTTAACTCAAACTACCATTCGCATAATCATATCCATCTTCTGATTATACATCCATACTTACTACATTCATACATACATATTGGATAAACAAACTATCTTACATATATATCTTTATCGAACAAATAACTTTGTAATTCGGCTTGCAATAAACAAATATATATTTATCAATATATGCAAAGTCGGCTTCAAACTATCACTTGGGTCCAAAAGACTACTCGGGTGATAAACTGTCACTTAGGCGATACTGAACACTCAGGTGATGCTGAACACTCGGGTGACACTATATAATCAGGTAACTCTGTATACTCGGGTAACACTAAATGACTAAGTATTTTGACACTAATTGACAATATGTCTTGCTATAACGTCTACATCAACTTCTTGCAGTCAATGCCCAAAAATTAGACACCATGATATTGTTAAGCTCTTTTTTAGCTATCTAACCATGCAATTTATTTTGAATTTTGATTATGTTAAGCTTTCCATCTCTAATTTCTTCAACAAATAGCTCCAATTTTTGTCTAAAACCAATGTGTAGTATTTCAGGCATAGATTTTGGCTCACTCATCAAATTTTCAAACAAATTACATTTTTAGAAACAAGACTTCATTCTACACATGGAGAAAAAAGATCTTTTCATTTTCAAAATTTTAGCCATTTCTAGGGGGGAAATGCTTAAATTTCATGTTTTCAAGATATGTCCACTTTGAAAATTCAAAAAAAAAATCACGCGTTCATAAAACAATTAGCCAAAAAATCTGGAATAAACTATGTAGTGTTAGCTAACTTGTCATTAGAAATATCAAAAAAATTCAAAAAAAAAGTTGACATTTTAGGGAGAGCACACCATATGTTATTTTATGTGTTTTTTTGAAAATAGGAACAATTTGTGTGCTTCACCTTTTTGAGGCCCTTAATATCAACCAATTTAAAAATAAATTGGAAGTTTAGAAACTAGATTTACATTACTACAACTCTTTTTGTTGTTGCATCTTCAAATTTTGAGTGTAACTATCTTAATTTTCTCGTTGAAGTTAAGAATTTGTTGATTTCAGAAGAAAGGGAAAAAGTGCCAACCTATACCTCCTTTTTTGTCCCCCTTCTTTGTTCACTTACCCAAGTGTTAATGACAAAACTTATTTTAGGAATCTATTGCCTAGTAAAGATGGCCTATACTAGCAAGTATATACTCTTACTAGAAGACAAAAATTAGTAAAGAGTAAACCACTAGCATTCACCATGGTAGATTATATTTAAAAAAAATATTATCAACTAAATATTAAACATTCTACTCCTTAAACCCATCAATTATTTCCATCTTTGGGCCTTAAATTTTCTATAATATATTTTTTAATGGAAGTATTCACCATGGTAATTGATGAATCTTCCTATTATTTTCCAAGATTTGCCAAGAATATTTACCAAAGTTTAAAGGTGATATTTTTCCAATTAAACTAATATTTTTTCGAAAAATAGAAATATTCACCAAATTAATTTTCAAAATAAAACCCTAGAAGGGACATGAAAAGAAGGCTGCATATTTCCCAAATTGGACACTAACTATGTTCTTATTATCATGCTAGAATTGCATCATGGCTATAACCTTGTTGATTCAAAACCGTTCATTTTAGATAGAAAGAATTTTTTTGGAAATCTACATCGTGCCTATAGAATTACATGGGATGGTCAATTCTATTTTTTTGATGATATTTTTACATTATTGAACATATTTTTATTCTCATAAATATGTTGTGACAATGTTTGATTTGGAAGTCACACTACTTTAAGATGACAAGTCACTTTAGCACCACCAAAACACATATTTGTTCTTTAATAGAAATTACTAGCCTCACATGCACATTAAAATTAGTTGGAATATTAGGTACCATATGCCCCTTTTATGGATATTGTGATTCCCATGGAAGCACTACAGCATTTGGGACCATTTTTTGACGTCTATGTGCTACTTTTCTGACACTGTCCCGTCGGCCTAGCGACAAAGACTAGTGTTGCAGTTTTGGTGTTGGAAACAATGACAACTTTACCGTCTGTTGTTATTGTGATAGTACTAACCATCATAATATGAACCAAATATGATGTTTACCATGTTGTCATTACATATTTTAGTTGTCGCTATTACGACACGTAGGCGTCACATTTTATCTGTCGCTATAACAACACGTAGGCGTCGCATTTTAGCTATCGCTATTACAACACATAGGCGTCACATTTTAGTTCTTTCTATTATGACAATTAGGCATCACACCTTAGTTGTCACTTTTTTTAGACGTGCGACAAATTTTCTATACATGCAAAGTCAAGCCATCGGCAATTTCTGACGGCTCGACATCGCATGTATAGCAAATTCGTCGCACGTCTAAAGAAAGTGACATCTAGGTGTCGCAATACGAGCCAGCTATAATATTTATCATGCTATCATTACATTTTATTTGTCGCTATTACAACACCTAGGTGTCACAGTTTTAGTGTCGCAATTACAACATACGTGTGACGAATTTTCTATACACGCGACGTTGAGCCGTCGACAATTTTTGATGGTTCAACGTCGCATGTATTTGTTTAGTGTCACTTTAGAGTTTTTAAGAGTTTAGTGTCCTAGTGTCACTATTTTCAGTAATTGTGGTTTTATTTATTTTGGAATCATAATTTCATGTTCTTTATTGGGATAATTCATTAACGATTGGCCAAATAAATGTAAAACAATTGGTATTACCAAATTAGTTCATCCAAAAACTAGAAGACTGTGACTGTCTGATAAGTACAAGTAGGATTCATGAAAATACATCAAGTGCCTAAAATTAAATAATTAAATAAAATTTAGAAATAAGCATACCATTCATGGTTAGTGATTCAAAGCTTCTTTTCCTCCCAGTTTCCAACCCCTGAGACATATCCAGAAAAGAACACAACATCTTTGTAAAATAATACATAACAGCACAAGGGTATTTGCAAAAGTAACCCAAAAAAGAGAGAAAATAATGAGATCAACATCCATACATTTTTGTACAAGAAATACAGAAGAAATTTTCTTACATTTAGTGAAATGCCTTCCTCACTACCTTCACTTGAACCTTCACTGCCACTGTCCCCACTAAAACTGGCAGTTCTATTTAGATCACTAACATATAAGTTATAAACATAAGAAGGTAAGAAAATGAGAGTTGCCTAGAACAAAAACTGATTTATCTAAGCAGCATCCTAGACCTTCCCACTGATTATTAAAGTTGAATAAGTTTATCAAATTTAGCAGCCTTGAATATCTACCTTTGTGAGAAGGCACCATTTGCAGTAGCAGGTGCTGCTTTTCCACCCTCTCCTTTACTTGTAACTATTTTGAGCTTTCCCAAACTTCCT
>MU225646.1:1051815-1063922 GCA_018584345.1 Thuja plicata | reverse complement strand
GTCCAAAACATAACTCAAACTTTTCTTAGAAAGGATTCTCTTCTTTGTTTGCTTTATATCACTTGTTTTAGTTACAAAACCTAGACCGCACTATGTCTCAAACACCTCATGGAGGACCTTACACAAGGTCTAAGGCTAGAGCTCAACCAAATGATTCATATATCAACCGTTTCCCCGCTTGGGAAATAGAGCAAGAGAACGATCCCTTCATGAACACTAGTTCTGCTCTATTCATTGAACAACCCCGTGGGGCAGCCTTTTTCCAAGATATCACAGAAGAAGAACTTGAAGATGTGGAACAAGATGCCTACTCTACCAAAGTAGTTGACGCTATTGTAGAGAGGAACCCTAAATGTTACTTAGCCATGCTAATAAAGAAGGGAGTCAAGCTCCCCGCTAAATTTAGTGTATCAACTATATGGCCCAAAAATCCTCTCGTAGGTCAGAATACTACTGAGCTTCCCCAGATACTACCTGTTGTGTCACAGATCTTTCCACCATTGCCCTTACCCACATCGACACAGACTATATCCTATCAAACCAATGATCCAACCCAAGCCAGCACATCATCTACTCAAGGCATGACAAGCTCACAACCAAGTGCACCCATGGTCACTAGTATGCCTCCACCCTTAATCTCATGGCCAGCGTAGTCCAACTCTCATGCTATTCCTTCCATCCCACCAAGCACCAGTTGTTCTGAAACTCAGTTGCTACTACAATCAATTTACACTAACCTTGGGATCAACACATCATGCCCGCAGGGATCCATCTCTACCAGAATGACTTACAGTCAAGGCCCACCCAAAGCTACATCTTTTCCCATTTCGACACCCATCCAACCTCCGCAACAGCAACCCCAGCTTCAGTTGCCTCAGTTCCAACCTCCGCAACAACAACCCCAGCTTCAGTTGCCTCATATCCAACCTCTGCAATAGCAACCCCAACTTCAATTGCCTCATATCCAACCTCAGCAATAGCAATCCCAGTTTCAAACCCAACCTCAGTGGTAGCAATACCTACCCCAGTATTATCAACCCCAGTTTCAGTCACAACAGCAAACACTTCAAAACCCGCCATGGAATACTCATGTCCCTCTAGTTAAAAATCACTCGGTGGGGAATCAATATCAAGTCCCTAGGATGAAATCCTATGTTCCTACTCAAGGGATACAAAGGCGTAGCCTCATACCCACCACGGCACAAAGGAATGTCCACACGCATCAGTCGCAATATCAAACAGACATGCTAATGCAACAAATGCAAACCCTTCAAACCCAAATGATGGATATGCAAAATCAGGGGCAAACTAAATCCTATACCGCAGAGGATCTATACCCATACCCCTTTGACCATTCTCTTCAAATGTCTCCATTCCCAAACCACTTCTCAGTGCCAAAATTTGACAAGTATAGGGGCAACACCAACCCTATTGAGCATATACGAGAGTTCTTTTCTAGTTGCGTCAAAGTTTCTCATGATGAGACATATCTAATGCGACTATTCCCACAAAGTTTGCCCGGACCAGCAATGGAATGGTTCTCACATCTACCTCATGGCATTCAGTCTTGGGGAGAATAGGCTGAAAATTTCATAGCTCACTTCCATCATAACATCGAGCGCAAGGTTAGCATCAAAGATCTTTGTGACATTAAACAAAAAGATGGAGAGTCCTTTGTGAAATTCCTACAGAGATGGAGGAACATGGAAAACCGTATAACATATGATGTGCCTGAACAAGACTTGATAGTCATGTTTGTTGATAATCTGACCCCAGACATGTCATTCACAACAGAGCTACTGTTAGCTTCAAACTTCACACAACTCATCGAAAGAGGAGTTCATTGTGAGTAGAAATTGGTCAAAAGATGAATCCTTGTAGATCCTACGCAAATGAACACAAATAAGAATGCAATGGAAAAAGCTAAGTGGTGGACCAAGAACAAAAATGTCACTAGCAATGGTGTCATTGATGTAAAGATAGTCAACTACAAGCAACCCAAGGTGTCACTGCAAGGCGCACCTGTGGCAAACCAAAACCCCACAGGGCCCACTCAACAAGCATACATCCAGAACCAACCCCCCTATACAAGTAGCCATTGTGTCAAACAATCAACAACAGAATCAATGCAAACCATGGTTTCAATTCCAACAAAGAGATTTCACACCATTGGGAGAGCCAATAGAGTCAGCTTTACATAAGATGATACAATCAAACACTATCACTCTCCCAGAAATCAGAGACTTTGAACAAGAGGAAAACAAGCCAAGGTGGTATAATGACAAAGACTTCTGTGAGTTTCATCGGGTCAAGAGGCACAAAACAACCAACTGCTACCGTTTAAAACATGCTATCCAAGATCTCATTGACACAGGGATCATCGATATGATGAACACTCAAGCGAAAGGCACAACTGATCACACCATTTTCAATGATACCTTCTATGATCACAACAAGGGAAAAGCCTCTGGGTCTGGTGGACAAACCAATAAAGTTAACTATACATATGCCAATAGTGACAATGTCATAAATTGCATAAATCCTTCAGATAACCGTGTGGCCACAATCACTTTCAGGGACCAAGGTAACAATTGCACTATAACTACACATCGTGCTAGATTCATCTTGCAAGGAGTACCATCCTTAGCTACTACATCAACCAATCCTATAGCAAACTTGGATCCACAAACAAGCATAGTGGACCAACTAAAGCGAACACCTACCCAAATATCCATGTTTGACCTCTTGCGCATATCTCTGCAGCATAAACTAGCACTTGATCAAGCACTTCAAAATGCAGCTGTCCCAAGGGACATAACACCTGAAAGCTTCCAAACAATGGTCAACCATATAGAAACTAACAAACATGCCACATTCACATACCGTGATGTGCCGCCGCATGAGCCACTACATAATGATCCTCTACACTTGCTTGTCCAAATCCACAAAAGCATTGTCCGTAGGGTCCTTGTCGATAGTGGAGCTGGGTTAAACATTTGTACTCTAAAGTTAATCAAGCAATTAGGCTATTCTGAATCAAGCATTGATGTCACCAGAAGGATAAATATTAGAGCATATGATGAAGAGGAAAGGTCCTCTAAGGGTATTATTATTCTACCTGTTTGCATTGGTCCTGTGGTCAAAAACACACCCTTCCAAATCTTAGACCTTGAGTTGGGATACAACATGTTATTAGGGAGACCTTGGATACATGAAATGAAAGATGTACCATTAACATACCATTAGTGCGTCAAGTTCCCTCACCAAGGGGAAGAGATCATCATAAAGGGAGATCCCAATCCTTTCCAATACTGCAATGCGGTCCAAATCAGCACTAATAACCAGGTGCCATCAAACCAGGATGCAAGCATCTCATCCTCTTTAGAATCAAATCCCAAGGATGTCACACAAGCAGCAGGTAAGATAGTCATTAATCAAGATGCAAGCATCTCATCCTCTTCAAATCTAAATCTTAAGGATGTCACAGAAAAAGCAAGATATCCATCACGGACAAGGAATGTGGTGAATATAGATATGAGGAGGCTTTCACCATCATGCACATGCCTCTAAACCCAAGAACTCACGGCATGCCACAACCTGTCATTGCCACAGAAACTCAACAACAGGTTCTATTTAGATGTCCACCCACAACCTTTGTCCGATGGGGGGACATAGCGGAAGAGAATCCTTTTGAGAAAGACATCAATACCTGGTTATACAGAGACTCCCCTGAGACAGTCCGACCACCCCTACCTTTGGCAAACTACAAAAATGGTTACACAATGATACAAAGATTTGGGTATGATGGTACAACCAGACTGGGGGCAAGGCAACAGGGCATATATGAATTGCCTCTCCCACCAACCCAAAGAAACACTAGAGGTTTGGGATATGGACAAAAAAGCACTAGTCCTATGATTCAAGACATTCAGTTCAATCATGAGCAAATAGCAGAGATGCACCAGGGGCACAACACTGAGCATGTCCTAATAAGCAACATATTAGCGCAGTTGTTGCCTGTCGAAGAGGGATCTACACAATCCCAAATAAACCTACACTTAGCAATCGATGATACCCAAGGAAGTGAGAAATTGGATGAACATTCCAATGAGACGGACTCCAATGAGTATGAGTGGAGATCCCTCCATGACTTTGAACCATCAATCCCTTACTTTTTCCTTCAAGTCGATATTATCATAAACCTAGCAGACCTGTTTGAACAACTGACCATTACTGAACAACCCTGTATAGACAAACATATCATTCATCAGACCTCAAGTGGTGTGTCCTCATCACAGTCCAATTTTTTAGGCACCATATCAGCAGTCCCATTCAGTCAACCAAACCCAAATAGTAGTGAAAGTGTCTGTTTTGTACACCCTGAGCTTATAGAGTGGGATCAACAAGGACCACCTGATCTTGATGTCTTTGAAAATGATGAGGCAATAGCACATTTCATGGGACTAAAAGAAGGCATTCTGTCAGGAGATCACAAGGTAGGATTCTCTATCAACCTAGACAGAGCAACATACTTCGGGGAGGAAGCACCTCTTTCCAGTCCACAAAAGAAAAAAGAACAAAAGAGTAAAAAGCTAAAAGAAGACGTATCTTCTAGAAAAAACCTCACAGATGTGCTAGAAGATGGAAAGAAGGAATTTCTCCCCCTGATAGAGGAGAAATCAATACTACTAGCTGAAGAAACAGAGGAAATTAACTTGGGGGATGACAAGAACCCAAAGAACATCTACTTGGCTAAATCTCTCACCCCTGAGGAGAGAGAACAGTTCATAAGTTTCTTTAAAGAAAGAATGATCAATTTCACATGGTCTTACTCAGATATGCCAGGATTAGATCCATAGTTGGTGCTACACCATCTCCCATTGCTACCAAATGCTAAGCCTGTCAAACAAAAGCTAAGAAAGATGCATCCTCACGTTGCATTATTAGTCAAGGCAGAACTGAAAAAGCTCCTGGACGCTAAATTCATCAGACCTATACCATATGCGGATTGGATATCTAATTTAGTACCAGTTATGAAGCACAGTGGTCAAATACAAATTTGCACAGACTTCTGGGACCTCAATATAGCATGTCCCAAGGATGACTTTCCTTTACCAAACATCGACATGATAGTGGACCTAACTGTAATGCATGAAATGCTATCACTTATGGATGGCTTCTTAGGTTACAACCATATAAGGATAGCATCAAAGGACCAACACAAAATGACTTTCACATGTCCTTGGGGAACATATTGTTGGAATGTTATGCCATTTGGTCTAAATAATGCTGGAGAAACATATCAGAGGGCAATGACAACCATATTTCATGATCTCATCCACAAGACAATGGAAGATTATGTGGATGACATACTAGAAAAGTCCATACTTTGAAAGAATCATTTACAGGTTTTGGGACCCATCTTTGATAGAATGGAGGAATTCAAAGTCTGACTAAATCCAAAAAAGTGTGAATTCGGTGTCACAGCGGGAAAATTCCTAGGGTTCATAGTATCACACAGAGGAATTGAAATGGATCCAGCAAAGGTCAAGGCAATATTGGACATGCCTCCACCATCAAACCTGAGACAACTAAGAGGGTTACAAGGAAGGCTCCAATCGATAAGATGCTTCATAGCTCAATTGGCAGACAAGTGCCACCCATTCCAACATCTATTACATAAAGACATCAAGTTCATATGGACAGAACAATGTGAACAGGCATTTCAGATATTCAAAAACTACCTTCTAAAGTCTCCTATCTTGGTACCACCAGTGAAAGGTAGACCATTGCTTCTATACATCTCAGCAACAGAATCAGCGTTAGGGGTCCTTTTGGCACAAAATGATGATGTAGGAAAGGAGAGGTTCGTCTACTATCTAAGCTGAATGTTGGTTTGATATGAGCTAAACTACACACCGATAGAGAAGTCATGCATGGCAGTTGTGTTCGCTTCCCAAAAGCTAAGACACTACATGTTGAGTCATCAAACAAAATTGGTTGCACATATTGATCCTCTCAAGCACCTATTAAGCAAAGCAGCACTCACTGGAAGACTGGAAAAATGGGTAATAATCTTAAGCGAGTTCAACATTGAGTATGTAGATAGAAAGGCTATCAAAGGACAAGTAATCACTGATCAAATAGCAGAGGCACCAATTCAAGACCACCAGCCTATTATCTCTGATTTTCCTGACGAATCTATCATGACACTACAACTGGCGATTGAGGTATGGCAACTTTACTTTGATGGATCGTGTACAAACCATGGAGTGGGGGAAAGGATAGTTCTTATAACTCCAGATCATGATACAATTCCAAAGTCTTTTAGACTCAACTTTCCGTGCACCAACAACATCGCAGAATATGAAGCACTGGTAATTGGCCTAAAGATAGCAATCCAATGGATAATCAAGAACCTGAAGGTCTTTGGAGACTCACAACTGGTCATTAGTCAAGTCAACAATGACTACATGACCAAAGATGAGAAGCTCATACCATACAGGGCCCAAATGGAAGGACTGCGCACAAAATTTCTCTGCATTCTCTTTGAGCAAGTCCCAAGAGCACAAAACAAAGTGGCAGATGCGATGGCTACCATAGCATCACTGATTGATATGCCAGCAACGATACCAAATTCCAGTTTCTAGTGGAGCAACTCTTGGTGCCATCACATCAGGAATCTATCACAGAATTAGCGTGTGTCCTTGTTGGTCCTGAGTCCCCATGGTACCAAGATGTCTATAGCTATCTCCAAAACAATGTCTTGCCCCCAAACTTGTCTAGGAACCATAGAAAATCCCTCATCTACCAAGCCTCTAGGTATACCCTCCTCTCCACTACTCTATATAGACAAAGTCTCGATGGAACATTACTACGTTGTCTCACTTCCATGGAATCCCAGAAAGCTTTGTACGAGGTACATGAAGGAATATGTGGAACCCACAGAGGTGGCAACAACTTAGCTAAGAAAATAATCTGCATGGGATACTATTGGCCAACAATAGAAATAGATGCACACAAGAATGTCCAAAGGTGCAGACAGTGTCAAATTCATGGAGACCTCATCCATGCACCAGCCCAGGAATTAAATCCCATCACATCACCGTTACCATTTTCAATGTGGGGATTTGACCTAGTGGGTAAGATAACACCTTCTTCAGCAAATGGACACAAGTACATCATAGCAGCAATGGAGTACTTCACAAAGTGGGTGGAAGCAATTCCCCTCACTTACATCACTGGAAAATAGATAGCAATGTTCATGCTTAATCACATCATCTGTCGATACGGGATCCCCCAAACAATCCTGACGGATCATGGTACCCCTTTCCAGAACAAGGATGTTGAAGACTTATGTGAACAGTTCCATATCAAACAAGGGTTCTCCTCATTTTACTACCCTCAAGGAAATGGACAAGCTGAAGCTACGAATAAAACAATCTTGAAGATTCTAAAGAAAATAGTGAACGAATCAGGGAGAGACTGGCATCTACAGCTTAGTCCTGCATTATGGGCATACAGAACTAGTGTGAGAACACCAACGGGGGCAACTCCTTTCTCCCTATTTTATGGAACAGAGGTATTATTACCCCTCAAAGTGGAAATCCCATCCCTAAGGATATCATTGAAGAACCTAGTTTCTGACGAAGACTATAGAGTAGCAAGGCTCAGTGAACTAGAGTTACTAGATGAAAGAAGGCAACACGCCTTTGACCACTTACAAGGCTATCAGGATCGCCTTAGAAGGAACTATCACAAGAAGGTGAAGCCATGAACATTTGAGGTAGGAGACCTTGTCCTCATGGAAAATCAAAAGAATCAAGTAGAGTGAGTCAAACCTGGTAAGTTCGAGCCTAACTGGCTAGGACCATTTATTATTGTCAACTCTATAAAGAGTGGGGAATTCATACTAGCAACACTAGAAGGAGATCAGTTCCCCGGCTACATCAATAGCATGCACCTGAAGAGGTTCTACCATTAAAGGTCTCCATTGTTAAGGAACTTATCTACAATCCAGAAAATACCAAAAAAAAAAAAAATCAAAAAAAATACAAAAGTTACCTTGGTGAAAACCTAGCAATCAAGTGCCTTGGCGACAATCAAAAAAGCAAAAAAAGTGCAAAAAAGTAAAGAGAAAATAGTATCTCTCTCTTAGTGAAAACTTGGCAATCACGGGACATAGTCCTTTCTATCAAATCATATCTATCCAAAAAATGCAAAAAAAGATAACATCCTTTCCATCATTCCATTCCATTAGATCAAACTCATAGCACATCTATCCAAACTAACTTCTTTCTAACTAACACATGCATTACTCAGATATTTTATGCATAATAGATTGCATACATTCCATTAAGTGCATTAGAAAAAGAAAAAAACATGGTAGTTGCATACATGATAAATCATAAAATCACATGCATTCGCAAAGCATCTCATTCAAATAGGCATTTTGTTTACACCATCCTGCATAACAGTCAGTATCATAGGAAAAGTAAATCATCCATATAAGAGTCTACATAATAGAAACACATGGCATATACATCTCATCACTAAATCATGTAGAATCATACATATCCAAAGTAAATCATGACACATAACTGCATCTCATATAGATCAAAATATCTGAGTACAAATAAAAAGTTGCAAGTCTGAACACAGAAGGTAATCAACATGTATATCATATATAAATATTAGTGTATCGGGATACAAAAATGGCACTACTCAGAGTGTATACAATGGAATCATGACAAAAATGGTACATCATACATAAGGGAATCAGCATGTGCTGCCCCCACCCTTGCCAGGAGGTGGACAAGGGGGTGGCATATCAGAAGGTGGTCTATGAGAAGAACTAGGTGCTCCAATATATCTACTCTAGGACCGCTGGGCTTGGCTCGATCTCTAGGAAGTGGTGTAGCTAGGCACTCTTTTCTCTGTCAGAACTGCACCCTCGTAATGCCATCTCTAGTAGTCTATCTCCCTCTGAGCATCTCACCCAGATCTGTAGTATCTATCCAATATATCTCTCTGACTAGCATCCTGTACACTGTCAATGAATGCACGGACCTCAGTCTGCGCCTGTTGCTCTCTAGACTCCACTGCTGTAACCTGAGCCTCTAAAGCAGTAGCACATGCATCAGATAGGGCAAGTCGGGCCTGAAGGTCTTGAACCTGCTGGGTCAGGCACTCCACCTCTGAGGGATCATCATCCATCCCACCCATGGCTACATCCATGTCTCCCTCCTCTGCCTCTCCGCCCAGCCCCTCACCGCGCCCCCGCCTGACAACCATAGAATCATCCTCACTCTTAGAGCTCTCCCCAGTGCTACTCCTGCTACTACCACTCTCCTCTGAGGATCCGGTCTCAACACTCTTCTCATCAAGAGCCTCCACATCTATATCAGCGAGCTCTACATCCACCTCCTCTATAACAACCTGATCCTCCTGTCAAGGAGCCAAAACTACTATCGTACGCCTGCGAACCCTGCACACCAACTGGGGTGCCTCCTCCTCTAAAGCCTCCTCCTCATCCAAAATGGCACCTAGCCCAACTTAGTACTGACCACCTCCCATCCTCACTGCACCTCCGGCACCCCCAGGACCAGGATCATCTCCTCCATCGTCACCTCTCCCCCATCCTCTGTCCCTCCCACCATCATCACCTCGCCCTCCTCTCCCCCGTCCACCATCCCTACCTCCATCCCTCCCTCCCCGGCCACCACCTCTACCTCCATCACGGCCTCCCCTACCACGCCGTAGCCATCGAGCCCTCTGCATGATAGTCCTGGGAACAGGACGTGACACATCTGTCAAGGCAATAGGACGATGTTGCAACCAATGGGCATCATACTGTGGAGTAGTGCCTACAAAAGATAAGTCAACTATTAGTACCAGAGCAGATATATACAAGTATCAAAGCATGATATAAGCACAAATTAGAGAGCATAAAAGAAGTACATAAGCAATCACAAAAATGACAAACCTGGGTCAATAGTAGTAGAACGCCAGGTCCATGCTACAGGAAGCAATCCTAAGAACACAATATACGTAGCATCCAGTGACACTACGGCACCCCAAACACGTGAGTCTCTAGACCTCCGAGCAAAATATGCATAGGAATCTAAAACATCCTGTTGCTCGCCAAACTACCGTAACACCCTGTCTGTGTTATGGAAATCAATTGTATGTACATGGTCACTAACGTAACCAATCAGGTATCTCCGTTGTCTACAAAAAGGCAGATGGATATCCTCACCATCCCAAATAGGACAATCTTGGTAAGGTCTCCAAATAAAATAAGGAATCATGTCAAGCTGTTGATGCTAGTAAGTAAGATGACCCATATGGGTCTGAACAATCGCACCATCATACATATATACATATGGCCTATCGGTCGGGAGAGCATAGGCACCTACGGGACGAAAAAAAACAATGTGCTCCCATGCCCAAATCTGTAATAATGTGGCGCCACAACCAAGTGACTTACCATCAAGGTAAGCCACATACATCATATGGAAATGCATGTGCGCCAACATGCATGGGCCCCACGCAAAGACAGTATGGTCTCAGACCATACTCTGAAGAACACTACCAAAACCAATGGAAAAACTACGCTGACGCCAATCGGGGCAAAGTATCCCACAAATCAAGCTACCCAACAGTGTGGATAGTCTATCTAATCCCAATCTGAACTTCGACCACGGTATGTCATAACTGTCGGCAAACCCGAGCTGATCCCGGGGCAGTCCAGTAAGCTCAGTCAACGCAGGGACACCAGTGTGTGTGGAATACTCCACCAACTCACCCTAGATAGGGAGTTGGAGGATGCGATACACATCCTCCAAGGTCATAGTGCACTCCCTGGTAGGAAGCCAGAAGGTACAGGTCTCTGAATTCCATCGCTCTATAAGAGCGGAGATCAGACCCCTATTGGTCATGATCTCAGGCATGTAGCAGATCCAATATAAACCCAAGTCCCAAAGTACTGACCTCTCATCCTCTGAAAGCTGAAAATGGTAAATGAATCTCGCTGGCTTGGACTCTCGACACCGTAAGATACACTCGGTGAACTGCAATACAACCAAGACCATGACAAATATCAGTTTCAGTAATGTCAGAAAGTAACAGAAGCAAAAACAAGCAGATAACAGGAAAAGAAATCAGGCAGACAGTGTCAAAAAGTCAATTGCAGTAATAAACATGGTCAACTGCGGTACTTTTATGCGATTGCGGAACATAAACTACAAGTGCAACACTCAAACAACAATTGCGGCATTTTACATAATCAAATGTCGCACTTTTATTAAATGTGGCATAGAATCAGCAATTGCGGTAAAACTGCAGTTGATTGTGGCAAAGGCGAACTTTTTAAAAAAAAGTATAAATTTTCAAAGCAATAAATAATGTAATAAATGACACGCAAAGCGAGGAAACTCACTGGACATCCAGAGCCAGGAGGTCGATGGTATGAACGGACCCGATCAGAAATGTGTATGACACCTGGAAGCCCCGCCATCGCTCAAAAGAAGGAAGAAAAGGAAGCAGAAAGCAATAAACAAACTGTTAGAAATGGAAAAAGGAATATGTAAATAAGAACAATACCAGGAAAGAATCTAAGTGAGTGAATGCATAAAAGAAATATTACCATAAACAAGGAGAGAAAAAGCTCCAAGATTCAACACAAGAAGGCAAGATATTTGAAAGGGGAAAGCAAAGAAAACCCCTTGTGACATTATGAATGAGGCATGAAAAGCCTAAGAAGAGGAGAGAGAGAGAGCGAATTGCTCATACAATAATTGAGAAGAGGAAGAAACCTCATTAGTCTGAGGAGAGAAGAAGAGACATCTCTTTAATAGAGATGTGAGAAAGGAGTTGCATGGTAACTCCCATATCTATGTATGCCACATTTCATAAAGTGTGTGCCACTTGTGTTATTTCCTCTTAAGGAGGAATCTAAGGGATACCTTGGTTATCCCAATTAAATAATACAACCAAGGGATAATAAAAGATACATAAAATGAATTATCCTCACAAGAGGACAAAATAGGTGTAGGGATTCCATAGGAATCTCCTACATACATAATGAAAGTAAAGATTAATTTCTA
>MU225646.1:1016575-1036860 GCA_018584345.1 Thuja plicata | reverse complement strand
TGGCCCTCGCAACCTTTTTTATTTAAAATGATAGAATACTTGTGCACTGTCCTGCCTCAAATGTATTTAAGAGTTGTTAAAACATTGTATTTGTCTGAAATTTTCCCAATAACATCCCTGGTAATGGTTTTTCCTTTAATCCAACTGCAAATCACCAGGGTTTATCCAAACAAGGGAATGAATATCTAGGGCTTCGAGGGGATCCTAGAGATACATTATGTTGATGAGGATATAGGATCCCATGGCCAGTGTGAAGCAAAGAGATTTATACATGCTCAGAGGGATATTTGAGGGATTCATGGCATCCACAAGGGCAAGTCGATTTATGATCCTCTGAGGGATAGGATAATTGTCACTCATGCCTATATCTTGTGCATATATGCACTCACTTTTATGAAGCCAAATGTATGTATATATGTAGACACAACGAGTCTGATATTAATAATATACATATAGAGATGCCTAATACAGAACAATAGAAGAAAATCAAATGGTTTCTTATAACTGTGGATTTGCAAAATCAAATGGGTGTTGGAGATTTTTACTCACCTTGCGATGAAGCCGAGAACTGGTTTCTCACCTTCAAAATTTTAAAAACTTGTTACCAAGATCAACGAAAACGTGTATGAGGTTATTCAAATTGAAAAATACAGTTCGAGCAGTCGTCAATGTATAAAGGGTACGCAAACAATCTTAGCAGTAAAATGGTTAACAAACCTCGAGCAGATATAGTAAAAGTTGGGAATCAAAAATGGTTAACAAAGGTAAGCAGTATGGTGTCCTCTAAATCATGGGTGACATATCCTTGGCAAGCAGCTGAGTGGTTGTGTCACCGGGAAAAACCAAGCTCATCATTAGGGCCCTCTTTTTCTCGCATGCCACAGCTCGATCACAAATGAGCCTTTCTTTTTTTTTGTTTATAATCAAGAGGGTTTCACAATTACAACGGTATTGTCGCTATTACGACAACATCAGGGGCACTTGGAAAAAAAATACAAAAATCACACACAAATGGTAGCGCTGTCGCAAATTGGTATCGAAATTCGACCCCAAATGTTGTAGTGAAGTTAATTGATATGCATTTACTTAGTGGATTTTCAACCATCAGGTACAATAATAACTGTGTTTATAATGGTTGATAGGTGCTTTACAGTGGGAATCATGGTTTCATTTAAGAAGGTAATCATTGTATTGAATGCTAGGTGTCTTCTTTAAGTGGATTCGTTTCTAACTCTCAATTGTATCATCTCTAGGTGTGACCTAAGATTTGTTAGAATTTTTTGGTAAGCTCTCTAGACCATGTTGAATAATAAACAAAATTATCTACAACCTTCCATAATTAGACTCATAGAAAAATAGAGATGGTCAACAACACATGGTACACTTTAGAGACTACAGGGTAAGTGCAAGAAGTTGGGTCCCAATTCAGCGAAAGTCTTGTGGGCTTGAAAAATGCCGCTAGAAACGGGCACCCATTTTTAAAAATATGGGCACCCGTTTTAGATTCGGATGCTCGATCCAAAATTTCAAAAAATGGGTGCCCATTTTTTTCAAAACGGGAGTTTCTTTTTAATTTTTTTTTTTAAATTGGTTTTTTAAAAACTCATTTTTACATACCGATTTATTATATTTAAGAAATGGGTACGCGTTTTTAAACGTGTGCCCATTTTTTAAAATTTGAATTTTCAAGCTACCCTTTGCATTGGATTTTGGTTAGGGATAGGCTTGATGGGACTAAGCCTATGCTTGGAGCTCCAAAATAATGGCTTAGGCATTGGAATACAAGATTTATGCCTTCTCGTAATTTTTTGAGGGCCTTCCGAATCAAATTTTTTGACAAAATGAAAACCCATTAGAGCTCTTACTGTCTAGATTTCAAAAATAAAAATTTCATAATGATATGATAAATTTTACTATTTTTACAATATTTATTAATCAAAAGTGGTACCTAAACTTAAAATAGTGAGGTTCACTAATATTTTAATAACTTTTTTGATTTTATATTTTTTTGAAAATAAATTATATGAAATCAATATATATATAATTTTATCGAAGATAAAAATAATAATTTTGAAAATATGTGAATTTTTCATCAAATTTTGGTGGTCGTACACCAGAGGTTTCAAAAAGATGTTTTACAGTCAATTAAAAATTAATTAAAAAATATTCAATAAAAAAAAGAAAAAAAAATCTCATCAATCTTTGGTGTCTTAGTATCTTTCCCCAGAAGGATTCACAAAAAATCATTTATTTAGGTCAAAATATGGTGGTCGTACACATGTGTGGTATGGCCATGAAACATGCATTTTGAAAAAGTGGTTTTTAAAAATGCCTACTAAAAAATAATTTATACGATGTGGGTATTGAAATAAATTACATATTTGAAAATTAGACTCCGAGCACTACATTTTCTAGTAGTGAAGTGTTTTTGGATTCAATCCCCAAGTGCCTCAAATTTTGACATCAATTGACAGAAATTTTGAAAAACAGGGAAAATACTTCCACTTTTTGCCCAAAAGTGGGTCTCAACTTCTTGCAGCCACCCTACACAACCAAGAGTGACAAGAGTGCACATGTTTCCCTTAGACATATATCCTATAATGCACTACTATAAGAAACACACATAAGAATGGGAAGAAAATAAAACATAATGCTTCATTCAAAAGATTAAGGATATCTAAAAAATATCTAATAGATACTTCTACACCAATATTTAGAATTTTAAAGAGTGTTATGAAACCCATCACAGACCACACACTTTTCAATTTGGTGACAAGTTAAATAGTTTCATCTCTAGAAATATTGCTTAACAATTCCTTACTACAAGATCAAGCCACTACAATATGGTTTTTACACTATCGTATGCATAGTTGAAGATGGTTCCTTTATTCTTAATGTCCCATAATACTCAAGCTTTTATCCCATCTTCATTTTGGAACTATTAAAAATATACTTCAAGTGTACTTCTCAAGCTAGGACGATCTCAAAATCCTATAATTTTGTATATTTTTCATGTCAATCTAGTGGTGAAAAAGGAGATCATCAAGACCATGTTGACACATAATCGCACTACAAATTTTCCAAACATAGTTTCCACAAGTCAAATCAAATGCAATGGGGACCATTTCTTTTAAAGCAGGGATAAATGATATAAAATCACAAACTTGCTCTTTTCTATCCCCTCTAATAACATCACATAGATGTTGAACTTGATTCAATGCATACAATAGCAAGTCTCTATACCTATGTACAACCTTGTCCAAGTAAATCCACCTATAATTCATGTGCACAATCTGTAGAGCCACTCATGAACATATTATAATATTTGAAATGGCTACACATACCAACATTTTGAGCAAAAATATGGTGTGGCACTAGGGAATTCAAATGTAGATTAAATATTACCATACACATTAGACACATGACTACATCCAAACCATATGCTCATGTACATGAATAAACATTGTGTAAATTTAATCCTTGTCATCACCTTGGCCATGCTATATAGAAAGCCATATGAATGTAATACTTGTTGATATATTATGGGGGCCTCGTTAACAACCTACCTATATAAATACTTTCATTATACAAAGTATATGAAAATAAGAACCAACTAGAACATTTATATTCCATACATGTCATTGGATTTTTTTTAATGCAATACATGTCCTTTTCAAAATTCTTATGTATCTTTCAAATGTGTCTTGTGATTCTAGCTTATGATTTCATTGCATATTCTATAAACCTATAGATTATCAACTATTTTATAAATTTCCCCACAAATCCACCAAGGAATTAGGTCACCTTACGAGTAGACAAAATCAAGGATAAAATTATTTAGTCATGCAAGTGATCATAAAATAATCGTGCAAAGTTATATTCCTTTTAGATCACCAATTAAAGTGTGTAAAGAAAATGATTAATCTATTAATGATCAAATGATTAAAACAGATACATTGAATGATTTTAAATGCAAGGACAAAAAAACATACCATCCAAACTTGTCTTTAGTCTTAGGTGGGAAGTCAATCACATATGAATTTTAAAAAATTAGGATAGGACAACTTAGTAATTTCAAATATTACCTCGGAATTGCAAAGCAACCTCATGCCTAAAACAAGGTTGGGTCGCACTGAATAACATATACTGATAGGAATAGGTGTGAGTATAGAAGTGGTAAACAAGTGAATCAGGTGAATGTTTGGAAGTGTGTGAAGATATAAAAAGGGATAAGAGGTAGGCAAAAAGAATAATGTGTATTAAGTAGGTAGATAACAATAACAACAAACTTGCTTGTATTGACATGATGTGATGGTTGTTACGTTGTGGTACTCTTGTTCTTGTCGTCAAAGTTCAAACTTCGTTGAGGTGGTATTACTGAAAGTCTGAATGTTTAAATAAGGACGAGATTCCCCGTTTGTGACCTCATCATAAAAAACTATAGCACTTTTTAAAAAAATAACAACAAACTTCTAACTTTAATTAAAATTATCTCATTTGTCCATATATGGAGACATTCGACTCAAAAATAAGTATAAATTTAATGAAAAATATATAATTTTTTTTTAGCAAATTAGAACATAAAACAAATTCCAACCATGCAAACGCTTAGATCGAAAGTGGAATTAAATATCTACATAATTTTAGTTGTCCAGCATTTCGTGCACCACGCTGTTCATTGGTAATCGTTATTTCTCTTAAATTATTGATCAGCTGAATATTATGATTTGGATTCCACAAGTCATTGTGTGGGCTTGAGCGAAGCTTTGCAATCGCTGTGCTTATTTACAACTAAAAATCAATGGTGGGTCTCTGGTAAATTCCACTGTTGAAAAGATCTTGGCTAAAAAATATTTGGGTTGCCTGATTTTGAGTGGAAATGGATATGATAGCCATTGGGAAATGAGAGGCCCGGCGTTCTCAAAATCTCCCCTCCTTTCACAGCCTTCCACCTGCGCAGATTGAATCATTACTTTGTAAACTGGGGCAGTATATGATGAAATTCATATAAAAAGAACGTTCATAAGAGGAAAGACATTGATTATTTAATTGGGCTCACGTGTATCGAGTAACAAGGCAATGGAGAAACACAGATAAGTAGAGCTTGGTGAAGTCCGTCCCAACACAGAACCTCATTCCCCCTCCAAAAGGTGCGTAGTTCTTCGCAATTATTGAGTTGGAGTCTTCTGCATCCTGCGCAGTTTAATGGAGTTTGGAGTTTGGATCTCAAGCATAGAATAAAGAGAAAAGGTTTGGCAGTGTCTACTCACCTGCCATCTCCATGGATTGAAAGAGAGGGGATCTGGGAAGACAAGAGGGTCCAAGTGCATTGCTGTGGGGCACGCCATCACCGTCCATCCTGCTGGAATGCTATATCCTGCACCCACACCCACACTCGTTCAATCCCCATTGAATCTCCCTTCCCTGCATATGCATATGTTTATCTGCGTGTGGTCATACCTCTTATCTGAACATCCTTCATCGCTTTTCTGAACATCCCCGGGACAATGTTAGCCAGTCTTATTGTCTCGTTTATCACCTACGTAAAACAAACATGGTCATACAAATTAACAAGGTCAGTAAGGTTTCACAGTCCATATGGGTCTTTGAGAAAAAGCTTCTTTGGAAAAACCTAAGGTTTAGAATAGCATTGTGGTTATGTTTAAACCATAAATTCTAAGTTTTGATTGATGGTATGAGAGGGAGGAGGAAAAGGTTGGGCGTGGCATACATTAGAGGTGAATCTCATGGATTTGTATTCTGTCCAAGTAAGTGCGGATTCTTTGTCTTCCTTTACTGCTAGAATTGCATCGTGTTCTTCCTGCATAAAGAAATTTGTATCATCTATTATGTTTTGGTTTTGGTTTGGTTTAAGCAACAAACTCTAAGCATTGACATGTTTCATTTTAAGGTCCATTAGTTTGGTTTAAATAACGCATTCTAAACATAAATGTGTATTATTTAGAGTGCATTAATTAGTCAACATAATAATTGATTTGATTTTAATTACAGATTCTAAACATTGGCTTGCTTCTGTACCTGCAACTTCTTTATTACTTTTGGGTTTTCTGTTAAAAATTTAAGGGCTAGAGTGAGAGCAAGGGAGGTGGTCTCAAAGCTGGCAAACAGAAGAGCGAAAATCAAATCCAGGGCAATGTCTTCAGTCAAAAGCGTCCCCTCCTTATTGAGCTCTTTAATCACATAGTCGAAAAAATCAGGATTTCCATGATGCGGGTTTTCTCTTCTCTTGGCAAGCATTTTCTTCAATTTATCCATCGCCCTGCTGCGTCCCTGTTGGCAATGTTGCTTTATGAAAAGCTTTATTGATTGGCAATGGAAAATGCAAGGAAAAACGAAGGCAACCAACCTTTAAGCATTGATGATAAGCAGTTCCTGGTATGTTGAGTGGAAATGATATCAAGCCTTGAATGAAAGCATCAAAGTTCTTTCTAAGTCCCCCATCTGTTGAAGGATCATAACTGATCAGCTTCTTGGCAGTGAATTCAAAAATGATCTACACAAGGTAAAAAGAAAGTAAGAAATTTAGTACGGGAGAAAAAGGAGAAGGAGAGAGTTAGCAAGGAAAGGGAAGAGGAAAAAACTAAAGCAAAGTAAGTTACAGAGGCAGATTCTTCTTTAATGTCGAGAACAGTGTGGTTCCAGTGGGCTGTTTTGGAGAGAATGTTTTGGTGAATCTGAGGAAGAAGAGTGTGTTTGAGGGGCTCTGGGCCAAAAAGTGTGAGCACCATGTTGCGAAGGTATTTGTACATGTAGCCATGCAAAGACCCAACGTTCTGTTCCCCAAACACTTGGGTGAAGCTCTCTGGGTACCAACTCCTGAATAACCTCCCCTCCTGCTGAAATATAAAGTTATTGTCTTCAGCCTCTGTGCACACCACCACTGTTCTTCCTACTATGCTTGTCTTGAACACAGACCCATATCTGTCACACTCCTCTCATTAATCAGTAATCAAATGAAAGGAATTTAATCACATTCTCTAGACCATTCAGTCTAAGAAATCAAGAATCACATTCTTAACATTTTTTTAAGTTCTTTTCAATATCGACTTTTCTAATATGAATCTTAGCTAGATATTATCTTAAACACAAACTCATATTTATTCCATCTATATAACTAATCAATGGTCAAATGAAAGAATTTTAATGACATTCATCAGACCATATACCTAAGAAACCAAGAATGACATCCCTAACATATTTTCGAGCCCTAAACAGTGATCAGATGAAAGAATTTAATGACATTCACTAGACTAAACAGTCTAAGAGGTCAAGAATCACATCCGTGATAATTTTCTACTTCTTTTTGATGTTGGCTCTTCTATTATGAATCTCGACCAGAATTCTAATTGATCATAGTAAATAAAAAGCACTATACTTGTCTTGAACAAAAACCCTCATCTGCTCCACCCATATCATTAATCAAATGAGTTCACAAAACCAAACATTCTAAAAGAACAAGAATCGCATCCTTAACATATTTTCAAGCTCTTTTATGTCTGCTCTCCTATTATGAATCTTGAGTAGAATCTTAATGATCATACCAAGTAAAAAACAAAGAGCACAAGAAAAGAAGTATGAGGTGATAGTTGCCTACCTCTGTTTCCTTTCATGGATGAAGGGAGGCACAGAAAAGGAATTGTTGGGTGCAAAGAACTGAAAAGTTTCTCCCAATATAGGATAGCCCATACTTCCTGGTGGAAGACGATATGTACGATCATTCTCTGCATTCTTCACTTTCCACTTCACCCAAGCAATGCAGCCTATAATAGCCAAACCTAAAACCAGAGACACCAACATATTATCCCACAGTGCTAACATTCTCCAACCAATTCTTTCTACTTCAAATGTCTTCTTCTCCCTGTCACGAGTTACAAGTTGAAAGAGCAGGTATAAGTAGGTAGTGGGCATGAGGGCGTCAGCGCGTGATAATGGAAAAAAGGGTTTTTTGAGAGAATAAAAAGATGGGGATGGGGTTCTGAACGAGGAATAGAGGACAAACTGTTCCTTTTGTTTAGTAGGAGGCGAGAGCATCTTTGAGTTTTTAAAGCAACTGCACCACGACGTATTACCCGAGATTCTTCCCTGTCCACCAGATTGTTATTGGTTGGCTGGCTGGCTGGCAATGCTTCTTTTTTTATTGTTTTCACAATATCTATGGTCCAAAGCTCTAACCTCTATAACATGATGATACCCAAAAACCTCTCTTTTCCTCCCACCCTAAAACACTCTTATGACACTGCCAACATGCATGCAATCCAAAAAGGAAACAGGGAAACAAGAAAACAGTGCTATGAGTACAGATTCGGTACTTATCTTAATGAAAACAGCACACTGTTATCTTAATCTCTATTTGAATCTAGGGGCCAGGGCAAACCTCCAAATTAATCTACCTGGGGCCTTTACATGCCTTACATGTATGTCTACTTCTTACTTAGAATATTTGTTTAAGTGGGTTCCTACTTAGAATGTTGTTCAATATGGGATTATGTAAATCAATGTGATTGGATTTATAATTTTTGTTAGACAATTATTTTTCAGGGAAATTGATGCTTCTAAATGTAGAGATTCACATTTATTTCAAAGTAAATAAATGTGTCTTTTAGTTTTGTTTACATGTCTTGCATGTATGTCTATTTCTTATTTACAATATTTTTGAAGTGGTTTGAAAAATGTAGTATGTTTTTTCATATAAGATTGTATAAATTAATGTGATTAGATTCATGATATTTGTCAGATAATTATGTTCTATGAGGATTGATGCTTCTAAATATAGTGATTCACATTTATTTGAAAGTAAATGACATGAATAACATTTTTTCTTAATAGATTCATGCATGATATGAATACATGTATGATGACCATATACATATATAATTAATGGGCATACATATGAAAAGTATGAAGCTTAACTTTTGTCAAATTTAGGTAATAGTTTTTCTTTTTCTTTTCTTTTGACCATATAAATGTATGTCTACTTGTTAGTTAGAATATTTTTGAAGTGGGTTGAAAAATGTGGTGTGTTTTTCAACATGAGATTGGTGACAATCAATGTGATTAGCTCCATTATCTTTGTCAACAAGACAACTATGTTCCACGGGGAATGATGCTTCTAAATGTAGTGATTCACATTTATTTGAAAGTAAATGATATAAATGACAAGTTTTTTAACAAATCATGCATGATATGAATGTTGGATTAATCTATGGAAAGATAAGTGTTGAGAGGGGAGGGGTGAATCAATACCTAAATTTTTTTTAACTACTATTCTTTACTCTTCACCGAACTAAATATCATTCATAAAACCATTGAAAAGCATGTAAAGTAAATCAGAAAACCATAACACATAACTCCATGATTTTTGGTCACGCAAAAATCCTTTGTTAGAGGAAAAAATTGCGGTGGGGATGACACCCACAATCCTTCACTACTGCACTATAAAGGTTGCTCGGTTAGAACTACAATGTTAGCTACTACTCATATACAAGTCTCAAAGATTGCCTAATTTCAAATATACTATATCATTAGGAGACAACTTTATTTACACAAAAATTCATGGGTTATCCTTCTACCTGACATGAAAATTTTGTTAACTTCCCATGGACCCACAATGATTTATTTTACCCATTATTTTCATCCATTTGTCAAGAACCAAGGGAAACAAACAAGAGAAAAAACATCAAAATTTCAACTTAGACATGATTCCGAATTTTCAACTCTTATATAAGTATGAACTTAGAAAACATACTTTGTTAATCAAACACAAAATATTATCATTTCAGTCTTATAAAAGAAAGTACTACCACATTCAAAATGCAAAACACTTCAATTTCAACTTTTGTATCCTTGCTATGTTATGGGTTATAAAAACACTTTAACTAGTATATATAGTTAGGCATAATAAATCATGAAGTCGACCTAGCAAAATAGAGTGCACAACCTTTCAAATAAATTGAGATAACCTGATAATCATTTTAACAAGCACTCATATTAATAGGATATTTTATAGATAGGATCAGGACATAAAGTTAGCTATTACCAAAATTAATAAAAAATATTAATAATTTATTCTAATACTTTGAATTTTCCAAGATTATGGGTACTTTTAACAACAAGAAGACGACACACCAATTATACATAATTCATTAACATGGCATTATCATTTCAGAAGACATACATGTGAATACAAAATTATTCTCAAAATATGCAAGGCAATATCAAAATCATAGAAACATAAATAATTTCTATAAGACAACTTAATAATGGCAAAACACACGTACTCTTGAAATTTTTAAGCAATTAATGTAGCATAGTAGGAAAAATATAACTTCATAACTAGGGTTATTGTCCACTAGCAACAAGGTTACCATCAAAATACTTGATGAAAAATACTATATGATATACGTAGGTGAGTTACGAGTCCCAAAGTTTCCAGTGTGGCAACCTAGGGCTTTGATACCAGATGTAATGCCCCACCAGGACACCCGAGAGGACAAGACATAAAACCTCTATAAGATGCAAGTAATAATTTTTTTTGTTTAACTAGAATAATATTCATCATTACACTTCATGTATCTAAAATAAAATACTTTTCTTAAAACTTGAATGCAAGATTTATTCAACTTAAGTCCTCACAGGTTCCCTAACGTCGCTACTAAAGCAACATTATCTAAACTATTTACATGCATAAGATATCCATTAAATTACGAGCTTAAAAGATCTATATTCATTTTAATGCACCAAGGTAAATGTCCCTAACTTGTTTATTTCATTAAACATAAGTTAATCATCTAACATTATTATTCCTTTTATCAACTCATGTCATTAATTCATATTGATTTCATAAACATCTACTATCATTTATACCACTTTCCTCTAATCATTTAGGTAAGAGATTAATATTCATTACGGTGGGCATTATCCTAGGAACTTCATTGACCTATACTCTTTTGATGCACAACTAAACATGAACCATTAACATTACAATCAAGTTACTATCTTATTTCATTGTTTCATAACTATTCAGTGTTAATTATTCCAATCACTAATCTATCATTTCACAACAATTTCCTTTGATCCTTTCATCAAGAGATAATACATTATTGTTGTGGTACATTATTATATATAACTATATTTGAGCTTATTTCCTTTATAGATGGACAACATAAGATAATAGGAAAAATAACGTGAACACTTTATTTTAATGCTAATAACATGTCCAATATACCACATTCTTTTCCCTTTCTTTTACCTAGAACTAAACATTCCCTTATACATTGCTTTGAATTGAGATTACATCAATACTACAAGACTCCTTATAGGATATTACAATTACATGAATACACATACATAAGTACATCTCAACATACTAAAATATCCAATAAGAAGTCTTCAACAGTAGATCTGGAAAGGAACATGTGCTAGGATCACCCAAAGAATCACAAACAATACCTCGATATAAATATTAACCACCCAACCACCTGGGACCAATAGGCCCACTGCCCTAAGCTAGGAGATAGAACCAAAGGCACGTGCAAGAGGTAACAACTAGGACATTTCTAAGGTGGTGATAACGTTTCCCCAAATTCACAACACAAAAAGGAAAGACAAGAAGACCACAAGGACCACTAAAGGCATGATCAAAATTGGTAGGGACTCTAAGCTACAAGCTAGGTGAGTGTTATCGCATAGCCCTCACCCCTTGGGTTATCCTGGTACTAGCCACTCTGGGACACGGCCCCCAAGTAGGTACATGTGGAACCAAACACCTTTCGTGAGAACAAGGTTGTTCCATTGTGCCATCACAAAGGCACCTTCTCCCACTCCCATCCCTGATCTTTAATAGCACTAGCGGCATGGGCGAGGCACAAATTAATCTTGATTATTGTATATTTTCCCCATTCCCAGTTCATTTATTTAGGTTATCACTTGATTAAATAACTCGTGAGTGGGTTATCCTGGTACTAGCCACTTAGGGCCCCGACCCCTCACTATGAGCCACTCACCTAGTGTACTTAGGTTCCCTAACCTACATACAAGAATCATAAGAACATAATAGATCCATTATTTAGTATACAAGAATTCATATCAATGTCATAACAACATTTGATTGAGTTTAGGAAAACTTATGTTGTCCCTAGTCCACTGGACAACCCTAAACCCTAATATGACATTCAGAATGTTCCAAACACATAAGAAGACATCAAAGTGATATTATAAACATATTCATAGTACACATATATCTGATGAACCAAAGAAATTCCTAATAGCCTCTGGTATTCATACAAAACCCTAAAACTTGGCAATCTTCTTAAACTGATCTATTTCAAGCGAGGAATAAATGCAAAGAATAGTAATCATAGAACAATCAGCCATATCTTTCACAAAACAACTAGTTAAAACTATCGCTTCGGTGGAAATTTAGTTAACATAATTATAGACTCCTAATTCAAGTTTGGTGAAGATCTAACGATGGGAAAGATAGTTATGGCTTCTAGTTTAAAATAGAAAACCCTAGTTAGGGCTCATACCTACCTTCACTAAAACGGTTGTAATTTTCACAAAACATAATAAAACTACTCCAAACCAATGGGAAATGAAAGATAAGACATAGGAACATCTCTGATATCAAATTTAGATTTTTACATTATGATACCAACCTGTAGTGCATACAAATACATTTGACAGAAAAATTAGAACCAAGAATAGACATGTATAGTCTGTCATAATGTCTAGTATAATAGGGAATTAATTAAACCCTAAAAATGAAATCAGAGAGATACCCATTTTAGATCTATGAATTTTCCTTCCATAACATCAACCAAGAAAAACCCTAGGCTCAATTTATTATTAAAATAATAGATCTCCAAAAATGGGTTGTTGAAAACCCTAGGAAGACAAGTGACTATTCTCACAAACAAAACTCAAAAATTTTAAATAACTATAGGAATGAAAAGTACAGATATAATAAATCATGAGAATATATAAATAGATCCATATTTTATTAGATAAATTAATCGACCAATAAATTTAATCCATACCTCAAGTCCTACGAAGATTCAATCGCAGAAGGAAGGAGACAAAAGAGGAAGACAAATCCAAACTTGAGATGCATCCTTCGAACCCTATCCACTTTCAAAAATCTCCATGAAATAAATCACAAATCCACAGAAATGAATCCCTCTCTCAACTACTGAAACTCTTACAAAAATCTCCCTCTCACAAAAGCAAGGATAACCATAAATTCTTAAAGAAATATGCTTACAAACTCTCCCTCATATCTCCTAAGTTTTTCTCCAAAATCTCCATGAAAAGTAAGGTCATCCTCTCCTCAATGCTTCAGCCCCAAAATCCCCTCCCTCCAAATGAAAAAGTAGTGCATATAATTAGATATCCAAAAGGTTGAGAAGAAAGGTAACCAACTCCCAACTAACTCTTAACTAAAGGACATTATTAAGTAACTTAATATAATTGTAAACTCACAACTATATATTACTCAAATATACTATAATAAATGCTTTATATTCATTCATACATATATGTAATATTATCCTAACATTATTGCATATGACATTAGTAATTACATCAATATCTATATATATAACCTATCCACATTATTATTAATTAACAATTGAGAATAATATACCTTTCATTATTTAATATTTAATTATTAATAATACTATACTTTACATTAATCCCAAAATATACACCATAAACAATATCTACAATAATTAAAATATAATCACATATAAATTATATATACACATACATATATGTGCACACACGCACACACACACACACACATATATATACATACCAAACACTATAATCTATATGATTATGAAGTAATGGATCATGACATTAATATTATTACCTATTTATATTTACTATAGGATATAACAATCAGGTAGAATAAAATCACATGCCTCAAAATAAATCTAATCATCCAAAGAGGTCATAACAATCAACTATGAAACATATCGAGATAACCACAAGATCAAACAAGGTCAACTATAGTCAACAAGGAAAGTCAAGCCAAACTCCTGACAAAACATGAAACTCTGAAACACAACATAGAAAAGATTAACTAAGAATCATCCCAAGAAGGAGAAATAGATGAAATTAATAAACAAATCATACAACCAAATGAATGCAAGTGACCACAAGGCACTATCTACAACAATGCACAACTAGGTGAGGTGGATCTGGGTTTTTTCACCCAAAAGTTGACTGACAAAGAAGGAACCCCAGTGTTCCTAAATTGGAATAATGACAAAGGAAGAATCATGCAGGGGACTTAGTACTATCTCCACAACAAAAACAATTGAGGATTTGAGGGCACACTCAAGCCAATGGCTATCGAATCTGTGTTGGCAAAGTATGTTAAAAGACACCACCCATCTAGTAAAATCATTGGAGACAAGGTTGCTGGAGTTCTGACAAGAAGCAAGGTAAGAGAAAATGCACGCTTAATATCTTAATTTCAATCGAAAAACTAAAAGATGCGTTAGAAAATGAAGATTGGATGAAAGAAATGAAGGAAGAGATAGATCAAATTCAAAAGAATAATACATGGACTTTGGTACCGAGACCAAAAGATAAGAATGTAATTGACCTACTAAGTGGATTTTCATAAATAAATTGAATGAGCATGGTAATGTAATCAGAAATAAAGAAAGATTAGTTTGCAAGGGGTATGCACAAGAAAAAGGAATTGACTATGGTAAAAAAAATTCCCCTGTTGCTAGATTAGAAGGAGTAAGGATTCTACTAGCATATGCGGCTTATAAGGGATTCAAATTTTATCAAATGGGTGTTAAGTCTGCATTTCTCAATGGTATTCTTGAAAAGGAAGTATATATTGAACAAGCTAAAGGATTTTATGAGAATACTAAATGAGACATGGTATGGAAATTGCACAAAGCAGTGTATGGCTTGAAACAAGCACCCCGAGCATGATATGAAAGATTGCATTCATATCTTATCAAAATAGGATTTCAAAGAACTAGTGAAAACAACAATGTGTATCTGAAATGTGATAGTACTAAAAAATGTTTAATTGCTAGGATATTTGTTGATGATATTATCTTTGGAGGCAATGACACATTGTGCAGATCTTTTGCTGAGGAGATGAGAAAGGATTTTGAAATGTCTATGATTGGAGAGATTAAATTATTTCTTTGACTTCAAATTCAATAGGTAAAGGATGAGATCTATATTACACAATCAAAATATATTAAAGAGATCCTAAAGATATTTGGTATGGATGACTCAAAACTGGTTGGAACACCGATAGTCACTAGTTGCAAGTTATCTAAAGAGGATGAGTCACATGAAGTCAATGAGACACTCTACTGATCCATGATTGGTAAGTTGCAATATGCAGTGCATAGAAGACTTGATATTTCTCATGCAGTAGGGATTGTTGCAAGGTTTTCTTTCGATCTGAAGGAAACACATATGTTTGCAGTTAAGAGAATTTTTAGATATCTTAAAGACACTAAGGATTTTGGCCTACTATACAGTAAAGGAGGAGACTTTGACTTGAAAGTCTACACTGATGTTGATTGGGTTGGAATCATTGATGACAGAAAGAGAAAAAGTGGAGGAGATTTCTTTCTTGGAGAAAGACTAGTTACATGGCTAAGTAACAAATAACGTTATATATCACAGTCTACTATCGAGGCTGAGTATGTTATTGCAGCCATGAATTGTGCAAATATTGTGTAGATCAAACAACTATTATAAGGTATGCAAGAAGAGATCATCAATCCAGTCACTATCTATTGTGACAATACAAGTGCTATAAACATATCAAAGAATCTGGTAATGCACTCAAAGACCAAGCACATATTTATCAAGTATCATTACTTGAGAGAGAAAGTACAAGACAATCATGTAATGTTGAAATATGTGAATTCAAAAGAACAGCTTGCTGACATATTCACCAAACCACTACCGAAGGATCCAAATCGGAAAATTGCTTCGCAAGATCTGAAAACTCCATCTAACCATTAGAACATGAAGAACACACAGAATTGACCACGAATATGTAATATCTCCAAAACAAAGTATCCAAATAAGGTGCAAACCCAAACATAAGTAAAACATGATATCCAGAACCAACCCTGAGGTTCGCAACAACAGATGATCCAAAACAAAAGAACGCCACTAAAAACTCAGAAAACTAGAAAACAGGAACAAAACTAAAAGAAAATATTTTTGGGTGATGCAAGATTGCCAACGACCCAAGGATGCTCATGCATCAACCCCCCCAACAATAGATTGGAGAAATTTTGTTTCTGTCATTGTTTATTTTATGCACATTATTACATTATTGTGTAGTTAGATCTATCCCTTTAAGGGACGTTGAAAGTTTTGTTACAAGTTTTAATTTGGATCCTAGTAAAATTATTGTTTTAGTAAACTTTTATTGGATATGGGTTAATTCTATTATAGTCAACTTTTATTATTTCCTCTTTGGCGGATATATTGTGTTGGGTTGGCTCTTTATTCGCAGTTTACAGGATGAGTACTATAATTGCAAGTTTAATTGATTGTGGGTCATATCTTAATGGACGCGGCTAAGCTCCCTACAA
Organism: Thuja plicata; assembly: GCA_018584345.1. NCBI lineage: Eukaryota > Viridiplantae > Streptophyta > Pinopsida > Cupressales > Cupressaceae > Thuja > Thuja plicata. Next base: position 1,020,244 of record MU225646.1, on the reverse strand, counting down.
AATGCACCATTGACCAAATTTCAAAAACCAGAAAACCTCACAGATTTTCGCGAAACTTTCAGCATCTGTTCTTCATGATCTACATATTTTGTGGTCAAAAACCACAAAAAAATCACAGTGCTTTCACGAGTTTGATAAAAAAATAGTTAAATCTATTTTTGTATTTGATGTGTTTTGTCTGAAACTTAGCTCGTGCCTATCTGAAACTTAGCTCGTGCCTATCTGAATTCCCAAGCAAGCACCTTGTTTAGGTAGGCATTTTCGTTCATTGTTACAGATCTGACATTTGAGCTTGAAGCCAGCCTGTTGTAATCTATCCCTTATCGCCCGACGGTCAACACTTTTGGCATGCAATAAATCACTGACATGAAACTTTGGATGCATCATCCTCTATCTGATATTTTGGAGATCGGCGCATCGGTGGTATATTGCTTGGTTGAACCCGCATTGAAATTTGGAAGTTGGTTTAAGCCTTCTTTGCAGTCAGTGTTTCACCATTATTAGAGAGTGGATTTTGTTATTTGATTATACATTGGCAGCGTTAGCATGTGAGTTGATTAGCCCATACATCTACCCTGCATCAGCCCCTTGCTTCATTCTTAATTCACTATGATTGGGTTCATTGAGTCCTCTCTTGTGGGAGTTGGTGTGTTGGTGCATCTGTCGGATCGGTGGTTCATTTGATTTGCTTACCCGATTGGAGGGTTTCAACATTTTACCAGGAATTTTATCTCTGATAGGATCAATTCTTTCATCGGAGGTAACCCATTATATTTTATTGGTCTCTATAGTTGTTGGAGAGTTTATCAACTTTTGTGGCGTGCTTTAATATCTTGGCTGTCATGTTCCAGTGCCTATCTTGTAAGCTCAAACTCTCACATGATCGATCCCTTTTGAATAGTAATTGGTGGTTTTTGTTGATTTTCTTGACATTCTTGATATTGGCCTGATGCATTTCATTTTTTCGAAGCTCTTGCATTGTTGGGATCAATTTTCTATTGCAGATCGGGTGATTGTGTTGACCAAGGTCTTGCTTTTGGCAACGTATAAGTTATGAGGCATCAATTTTTTTATTTCTGTGATTCACTCATTAATCAGGGTCTTTATGGTCATTGGGCTATAGTTAGAAGAAGATAAAGATCAATGTTGGGAATGGTCTTCACAAGATAGCAAGGGTAGCGTTAATCTTTATAGAACATGATTATTGTGCTTTTGTAGTTTGTACAACATGGTCATATGCAATGGTACGAAAGCATGACCAAATTAAGAGAACATCCTTTGTAAAATATACAACAATCAAAGTGTCGTTAATTATGTTATTTTCTCTTAAGATCACACCTTAAGGATAGTGGAGATAGAGATAGGATAATGTCCTATAGAACTAAAATCAAACCACAACCCAATTTTTTTAAAAATTGGTCATTCATTTAAACGGGTAGCAAAGAGAGAAAATTCATTTTAAACAAAGAAAACATCTTCACATGGTAGGATCCTAATAAATCAGGAAAATTAGAAAATATTCAAAGGGGTTGTTGAACAACTCACTAAAATTTTCAAGTATAATTTAGATCACATGAAGCAACACCATGTAGATAAAAATACTCTAGTTCCTTTAATTCACAAGGCATTAGAAGAGTGTAAGAGAACGAGACCCAAAAGAGAGGCAAAAAATACTTACCCACCAAGCCCTTGATTTGAGGATGAATACAAGCAAGCAAAAAGAAATCTAAGAGGGGGAATGAGAAAATAAAAAAAGAACAAGTATGAAAATTTGCTAAGGGGTTAACAAGAAAAATATGTGAACATAAGAAGGTTGAAGTTGATAACTCTTAGAAAACAAAATCCCAAAATTCATTGGAAAGGGCTGCAACAAAAAAGGAAGCAAATAGAGGATAACATAATAGGGTTCCAATGGCTTGAACATGCAAAGATGTTATATACGTGTGGGTTGAATAAGTATAAACCTTCGATAATCAAGGGCACGATCAAACTTTTTATCATAGAAGATAATATGCAGGGCATAAAGAGGTTGGCAGGGGAAAATGCCTTGAGACATTTATGGTCTGCAAACTAAGCATTTGAAATGGGGCATTAATGTCCTTGCACCTCATATCAACCAGATCTTCAATGATGTCAATGAAGAGGGTTTTCCTAAAAATTGGACAACCAACATTGTGATGCTCTTCCACAAAAGCGGTAACATAAATAATCCATCAAATTACCACACTACTATGGTTAACCCTCTTGTAGGGAAACTCTTTGGTAACATGATAGAACACAAAATCAGCAAATGGACATAAATAGAAGGTAAAAGAGCTAAGGGGCAGTTTGATTTTAGACCAAAACATGCCATTATTGATCACGGTGTTACCCTTAGATTTTTGGTCAAAAAAACATAGAATATTCAAGATGATGAGGCCTTTTGTTGTTGTGTAGACATTAAAAAGGCTTTTGGCATAATACCATGTGACAAACTTTGGGTTAGAATAGAAGAAATAGAAATTCCTAAAGAGCTTAGCACTATGGTACATAGACTTTATGAGCAAGTCAAATCCAAAATCAGAATGGTACATGGGATGTAAAAATGTTTTGGCAGCGATATTGGTCTCAAACAAGGGTGCCCACTTGCTCCAACTCTATTTACGATATATATTGATAATTTAGAAGAATGACTAAACAAGACTAATGGAGAAGGAGTTCAATTAGCTAAATATGTGATAAAATTACTTTTTATAGGAATGACCTCATCCTAATTACTAAAATAGATGATGTATTAAATGTGAACACTTGAAGGTGCTTCAAACCTTTTTCCATGAGGTTGGGATGCAAGTGAATACTAGAAAAACCAAACTGATGATCTTCTCTCTTAAAAGAAACAAGAAGACACAAAACACTTTTCTTTTTGAAGGCAATCTTTTAGAGATAGTGAGTGATTACAAATATTTGGGGATTGATTTTCACAAAAAGCTGAGTTGGGAAACATACAGAGAAAAAAGAATTTAGGGGGGCTGGAAAGTGATATATTCCTTACAAAATAGATGTAGAAATGTCGAGTAATGGGATTGGAAAACTAATAAAATGATGTTTTATTTGTTGGTCATGCCAGTGATCCTTTACAGAAGTGAAATTTGGGGCAGCAACATGTCAAATCAGAAATGGAGGCAAGTAGAGAGAATTCAATAATATCTAATCATCAACAACCTCAAATTTAAAATTGTTGTCCCTTATGATATCTTATTGGTAAAAATGGGTATTTTCCTGTTAGAGGTTTCAACAATAGTCTGAATGTTAAGCTACTTAAAGAAAACACAAAGTATGGAAAAACACCGCTAGCTTAAATTGATTGTGGAGAAAACACTAGATAGAAGAAAGAACATGTGGAAGAAGAAAAATGATAAATGAATGAAAAAAATGAGATTTTAACGTACAAGAATGTCCGGATACCAATGAAGATATAAAAAAATTATGGAGGAAAAATTTAGGAGTATCATATGGTAAAAGAAAAATGGTCATAAAAAAGCTTACTATTGTACACACAAAAGTAGTGCACTTCTATGAATCCTTACATGCAAGGAAACTCAAGAATGAGCCCTCACAAATCGATCCATAGCTCTCTATGCATGGAGTTGCAAAATTTGTAAAATTGCTCTCAGCTAGAGCTATAAACTC
>MU225646.1:985813-1008726 GCA_018584345.1 Thuja plicata | reverse complement strand
GTTTGAAGACATTGACTGCTTGAACTCCCTGATTGCTGTCTTGCGTGCTTGATTCATGATAAAATCTGTTGATGCACTTAGTTGGTTATCTAAAACAATCAAGATCTGAGTTCTGTGTCCTTTCCTCGCACAAAACTTTCTGTCAGTGAGTTGTTTGATGTCATTTTGGAGCTTGTTTTAGCTTGTTGTCCCATCATTTTTGGTTTTCTGGGTTGATCCGGGTTAGATTGGATTACTTACCCTACTGTTAGGAGCTTGTTTAGCTTTGGATTCTTGTGTTTGACCCCTTGAATTAGCAATCTTTGATTTCACAAGTGACCTTGCTTGGCGCTTGGTGAGCTAAAAACCGTCCTTGTTGAAAAGATAAATCTTTAGATCCTTTGATAACATACCTGGAGAGTTTTGGTAGTCTCTTGTCCATCCATTTTCATACAATTTGAATTTCAATTTCAAAGTTAATTTGGGTAAGACCATCCTCCTGGTCCATATGTGTTAAGGGTATTCACCCTTTGATTGTAGCACCTCTGTGGCAGTGTTGGCTTATTCCTATTTGCAATTTTCTATCTTATCACCTCTTTTTGTTGGACAAGTTAATGCCTTTTCTATCCTAGTTTGGTACCAAAGTTTCTTAGGGTAATCCTATCAACTAGTACCTTTTCTTTCATGCCAGTTACAACAAGATATCAAGTGAATCAAGGAAAATGGTCTCAAGTGGTTATGACATGTTTCTCAACATCCATATGAACTTAAATGGTATCAATTTACACAAAATGACTTTTGGTCTTCTTTCTTCTGCATCTTCCGTGTCTTCTTAGTCTTCCATTTCCATCTTCTTTCTTTTCTTCTTCTTCTTCTTCTTCTTTTCTTCTAACTCAACCTTGGGGCATAATCTTTTGTGCTTGATGATCTACTTTGGTTTTGTGATCTTTATATATTTCATCTTACATCAAGAACCTTATCTTTAGTTCAATTTGATCAAAATTTATCAATTTGTTGTTTCTCCTCTATCTCATTTCGATTTTGATCACGAGGGGGCAGTATCTATCAAAATTCAATCTTTGATTCAGTTTTATCAATTATATCAGTATTTCTTGAGATTCTTATCTCTGACATGTCAATTACTTATTTCGGTGTTGACTTTATCTTTTTCAATTGTGCTTATTTCTGTCCTGATGTGTTCCTGTTTCGACCACACGTCTGGGTTGTTTTGTGATCCCATTTCGACCTCACACTTCAACTGCATTATTTGACTACATGTGTTCCCGTGTCGACCACACATTTGTTAAAGAGGGGCAAATGTATGCACCCTAAAATGGTCGCCTAGACTTTGGGCCCCATTTATCATTTTATCAATTTATCAAATTTCTGAATCAATGCTTTAAAACAATTTCAATTCAAATTAATTTCCTTGATCAAATTGTAATTAATTCAATTATTCAATTATTTCAATATTTCCTAAGGTTTGATCATTTTTATCTAATTAAAAGATTTAATCTCTCTTTTAATTAAATAAAATTCCTCTTATTTAATTAAAAGATTTAATCTCCCTTTTAATTAAATAAAATTCCTCTTTTTTAATTAAAAGATTTAATCTCCCTTTTAATTAAATTCCTCTTATTTAATTAAATTCAATTCCTCCCATTTAATTAAATAAAATTCTTCTAATTTATTTAGTTGAAAGAAAAACCCCTCTTTTAATTAAATAAATAAAAATCCCCACTTAAAGCACTTTATTTGTTGAAAAAGGCAATGAATTAAATTAAATTAAATAAAAATCTCTTTTTCATCACATCTTCCTAAGTGGTGGGTTTTTTCCTCTTAATCTCAACCATTGATCAATTATTTTTGCCTCTTAATCTCAACCGTTCACTTTCCTTTAAAAGGAGACCTCTTCTTCTCATTTTCATATTAGGTTTTTTTAGTATTGTTATGTTGCAGGTTTGGAGAGCAATTTTGGAGGAGCATTTGAGCATTTGAGCTTGGATATTGCAACTTCTCTCTTCGTGTCTCATTCCTTCTTGCATTCATGGCTATTCATATAGATTAGAATCATGTTTATTTCCATAGATTAATCTTGCATATGCATTGTTATCATTTAGATTGGATTTCATTTTCATGCATTCGAATCTCTCATTTCATGGTGTATTTGCAATAGACACAACCAGGTCAATCTGAGGGCCTTCATTTTATATTTTTACACATTCATGACTAGAGAGATATGGATCGATATTTGAGGCCTCATTCTTGAGCAACCTTGAATAGAATGATTCATAGAAGTGTGACAACATTTATGCACACAACTATATCAAAGAATTTAACCCCATGGGAGACCACAGGGAAAAAATATACATAGGAGAAAATATCACATGGAGAGAAAAAATGATCATAGCTCAACTTAGGTCTAGTTACCACCATTTGAGCTATGAAATGGGTAGATGGATGATACCTAAGGAAGAATGGGGAAAAAGGATATGCATATTCTACAATAGGGGTGTGGTAGAGATAGGGCAACATTTTATCATGGAGTGCCCAACATACAATGACATATATTTCAACTATATGCATATTTTATAAGTAGACAATTTAAGTACTCTATTTGAAGAAAGACAACTAGACAGAACAAAAAACCTTGTGATCAAAATACATTGTCGAAGAAGTGATCTAAACAAGAGGTTACAAAGTGCTTAAGATCTTGACACCCTATTATAGGGTGTATGCTACTTAGGGGGTCTCATAGGCTTCTTTGGACTCATGGATGTTATTAAAATCATTCATTCATTGTGCAATGAGGCACAATTTCTTCATTTCTAATTAGCTTGTTTGGAGCTCCACCATTCCTATTAGTCGGCCTCCATCAGCATTGGACCAACCACCCTTAATTGGAGGCTCACATGATTACAAGAAACCTGATTTTATTTGTGGATTACTACCACAATTGCTACAACTCTTCATTCATGCTAGTATATTTTGTGTATGTATTTGATAATCTATGGTCTTTGTGGTAAAACCTAATTAGAGGTCATGTGTGGATAATGAAATGGCCTGTTGGGGTGTTCTTTTGAGTGCAACCTATGTTTTTTGGATTGATGAGTGTCTTGGTTGTTCATAGTGGCTAGAGCTTGTTTGATCCCACTTGTTGGTAAATTGGCTCCATGATATGGTGATTTGGTATTTTTTGTGACTGTGAAGATTGCTTTCTTATTAGCATGTTTAACCACCAATACATCATCTATCAATAGTAAGCCAAATTAGGTTTTTAGTTTTTGGATAGTCTTATTATATTTGTGATGGCACTATCTCTAATATTTTAAAGAATTGTCATTATGATGAGTTTTTTTATTACTTTGGAGAGAGGAAATTATAGGCAATGGAGTAATTTAATTCTCACTCATCTTGTGAGCATGATTTATTACTGCATTTGTTTAATGAAGTTTCATGTCCTAGCATACCTTGTGAGTATCATATTTGAAAAAGGGTTTAGGGCTAGAGTTTTTACAATCATTTTTAACATGCTAACGATGACTTTTTGGAGTCACTTATTCACTTTGAGTGTCCTCATGCTAATTGGACTCACATTTGGGAGGTATATGGAGACCATTATTCTTCACTATCTCTCAACACTAGTCCTCTTTCCACTTTCAATGTGCCTATTCATTATTTAGAGATGTTTACCCATTTTTATAATCCTTTGGAGGAGGTTGTAGATGCTTCAAAGGTTCTTGATTCTTCTCCAATGATAGTGTTGGAATTGGTTTTGTGAGAGGTGTTGACATTCATGTTTTTTCATTGATGTCAACATATGTTTCTGTGGAAGTCTCAGACAGACTGGTTATCACTAGTACAGGGAAGACTAACATAAGTGTACAGACATTGTACGACCTTTCAATGCATGGAGATGTATATAGGGATGATTAGTGATATTATATCTAAGGTCACTTGACTTGATCTTACTATTGGCATAAGTTATAGTTGTTTTTGTGAAGACTGGGTACAGAATAGTGACAAAGAATTGTGACAGATTTGATCTTTGAGTTTTAGATATAACTTGGATGTGAGAACAAGTTATGATTTGCGAGCTTAAGGTGTGGTAGAAGACATGTTGGAGAATGTTATTTGTTCTTTTTGGGTTTTTGTGTTCTTGGTGACATCATCTTAAGTGTGTGATCCTGCGAAGATCTATTTTTGGTCGACTACTGCGATGAAACGTGTTTAGAGGATGGCGAGCGTGGATTACATATCTTGGAGTATAATTGATGAGTTTTAATTGATGTTTACTTGTTTAAGGTACCATGTGTATCTTAGCAAGGGTATATATAATTATTTGTATATTGGGGAAGTCTTAATAGGCCGACCTAATTGTTTATTGTAAACTTGTATAAAGAAGACTTGTTTCTTGATGAGATAAGTGTGGTTGTGAAAGAGTGAAAGTTGGGAGCTTGTATTTGTGAATTCTGCTAGATGTAGAGAAGAGGTAGTGATTGTGATGAACTTCTTTGGAGTTGTTTAAGCAAAGCAAGTTGCTATCAGTTAGTTTGCTTGTTACCGTTACTCCTATATCTATATTTCAGACAGTGAGTCTAGAAGGTGGATTTAACCTTCACATTTGGGCAGTGTGCCTAGGCAGTGAGCCTCCTGTTTCTCTTGACTCCTAATAGGGTATTTCCTTTAACAAGGATTGTGTACTATATGTAATAATCAGCTCCTAACATAGATAAATCTCCTAACAGGGATACAATACTTTTAGTGCATTATTTGTGGGTGCTAATTTCCACTAGGGTTTTTCCCTTAATAGGTTTCCTCAACAGTAATTTATTGTGTTATGGTGTTACATTGATAATTGGTTTATAAAGTTTAAATTTTAATTTATTTGGCTCACAACTGATTCACCCCCCTCTCAGTTGTGTTGGTGGACTATTATTGCTAAAAATTGGTATCAGAGCTTGTGGTCCTTTGAGAGAAAGCTTAACAGCTTGAGGTGATCCTGAAGATGGAATACTATAGGAAGGATAGTCCAAAATTTGATCCTAAAAATTTTTACAGTTGGAAGAACAAGATGAGAACTTAGCTACTCTACTTAGGGATTGATTACTGGATGATTACTAAGAAGGATGAACAGATCAAGACTAAAGAAGAAGTAGAAATTGTACATGCAGATGAAAAGAAGTGATTTAGTTGTAATATGGTTGCAAGAGAAGCATTGATCAACGCACTCTCTAAGGGTGAATTCACAGAAGTTAAAGACTTGGATTCTGCACAAAAAATTTGGACAAGAATGGAGGCACTATATGAAGGAGACAATTTTACTAAGCAAGTGAAATTGCAGAATTGGAAGACTAAGATGGAAATTTTAAGAATGCAAGATGATGAGAATGTCAGAGCATATGTATAGAGGGTTATAGAGGTTGTTATAGGGATTATAAACTTAGGAGGCACATATACTGAAGAAGTGATTACAAATATTCTCAAATCTTTGACACTTGTATACAAAAATAAAGTGCAAGTGATAGAGGAGATCATACCTTTGTCAGCGAACTTCAATAGAGGTAAGGATAATTTTGAAGGAAAGTTACCCCTGAAGTGATTTTCATGTAATAAGATTGGTCATTTTTCATCTAGATGTCCTACAAGGGTTCCTAAGCATCAACCTAAGTTTCATAGGCCAGATTATTCTAAGGATAAGGAATGTTACTCTGCTAGTGAAGGTGTGTCTGATGATGATATTGTGGATTATGATGAAATTGGATTTATTGATATTAAATATGATGAGCCTATTCATGAAGAAAGAGCCTTGGCTTATCATGTTGAAAAGGAATTTGAATAGGTCATAGACAGTGGTTGTTCACATCATATGACTGGTGATAAAAGTAAGTTTTTTCAGCTAAATAAATATGATGGTGGTGTAGTCATATTTGATGATAACACTCCAAAATTGATCATTGCAGTAGTATTGATTATCCTTGATGATAAAACTAATACTGATAATGTATTTCTTGTTGATGGACTTAAGCACAACTTGTTGAGTGTTGGAAACCTTGTAGATAAGGGCTATCATTTGAAGTTCAATGATGGAAAATTTACTGTCAGAAGTCAGTCAGGAGAGTTGATCGCATCAGGTACAAAGTCAAGAGGTAATGTGTTTGAATTGAATACTAAAGAGGCTACTTGTTTTGTTGCGAAGGTTGATGACAGTTGGTTATGGCATAGAAGGTTTTGTCATATATATTTTTATAACATTGTGAAATCAAGTATGACGAATGAAGTCAGATATTTACCAAAAATAGTGAAGCTCTCTAACACCATGTGTAGAGAGTGTGTGATCGGGAAACAAACTAGAAGCAGTTTTCAGAGAAAATCTTACTTAGAAAAGGGGAAGTTTGATCTAGTACATACATATCTTTGTGTTCCTACAAGAACAAGATCTTACTATGGAGAAAGGTATTTTATACTCTTTTTTGATGATTATGATAGGATGATGTGGGTTGCATTTCTTAGAGAGAAGTCTAAAGCTTTTGATAATTTTAAGACTTTCAAATCAAAAGTTGAGAATGACTCAGGTCTGAAGATAAAATGTTTGAAGTATAATATAGGTGGAGATTTTACATCAGATATGTTTAATACCTACTAGGAAGAGCATGAAATATACAGACAAACATTAGCCCCTAGGACACCACAATAGAATGGGATTGCAAAGCGAAGAAACAAAACTATATTAGATGCTTTCAGGACTATGTTTCTTGAAGGGAATGTGTCACATGTGCATTGGAGAGAAGTTGTTGGTACTAAGTCTACACTTTAAATAGAATTCATATCAAAGAAGGTACTATTAAGACACCTTATGAACTTTGGTTTAATCATGCTTCTACTATGAAATACTTCAGAATATTTGGTAGCAAGTGTTATATCAAAAGGGATGATGAGAGAGGAAAATTTGATGCTAGAAGTGATGAAGGAATTTTCCTTGGTTATTCCACTAAGAGTAAGGCTTACAAATGTTTCAATCTAAGATTGAGGAATCTAGTTGAAAGTGCTAATGTGAGAATTGATGAGAGGTTTCAGGTTCATGAAAGAATGTATGACTATAATCAGATTATAGAGAATAAGGAGGTTACTGAAAGACAAGAGGAAACTCTTGAGGTTGATAATGAAATTGAGGTATGCTTGAATGACTCGACTGAGACTCTAAAGACACCAAGGTATGTTAAGAAGAACCATCCTGAAAATCAAAATATTGGTGAAATAAATAAAGGAATGATGACAAGATCTAGAATGAGAAATGAGATTTTTTTTATTTCACAAATAGAACCAAAAAATACTGATGAGGCATGTAGAGATGAATTTTAGACTAAGGCAATACATGAAGAATTGGATCAGATAGAGAAAAAAAACACTTGGGAATTGGTTCCTAAGGACAAGAATGTTATAGGGACTAAATGGATTTTCATAAACAAAATTAATGAATAAGGTATGGTAGTAAGGAATAAGGCTATTATGGTTTGTAAAGGCTACTCACAACAAGAAGGCATAGACTTTGAAGAAACATTTTCTCTTGTTGCAATATTAGAAGCACTAAGGATGTTCCTTTCTTATAGTGCACACAAGAACTTTAAGGTATATCAGATGGATGTGAAATTTTCATTTCTAAATGGAGATATAGAGGAAGAAGTCTACATTGAGAAACCTGATGGCTTTCCTTTCACAGATGATGAAGACATGGTTTGCAAGTTGAAAAAGACATCATATGGATTGAAACAAGCACCTAGAGAATGGTATTCTTGGTTGGACATGTATCTACTACATCTGGGTTTCAGAAAAGGTAGTGCAGATAGTAATTTGTATTTGAGAACTGGTGAATATGGAATGTTTATTGTTGAAGTCTTTGTTGATGACATTATTTTTTGAGGTAATGATGAAATGAGTAAGAATTTTTTTGAGGAAATGAGAAAATAATTTGAAATGTATATGATTGGTGAAATGAAGTTCTTTCTTCGTTTACAAATTACTCAAGACAAACATGGTATTTTCATCTCTCAAACCAAGTATCTTAGGGAATTTTTAAAGAAGTTTGGAATGGAAGATTGTAAACCTGTTGGAACACCTATGATTACTGGTTGTAAGTTTACTACTACTGATGAATCTCAAAGTGTATTTTAGACAAAGTACAGATTTATTATTGGACGTTTACAATATCTAACTCACACTAGACCATAAATTGCTAATGTAGTTGGAATTGTTGCGAGGTTTCAAGAAGATCCTAAAGAGACTCATATTTCTTCAGTTAAGAGGATATTCATATATCTAAAGGGAACACTAGAATATGGCTTATGGTATGAAAAATCTAATAATTTTACTTTGCATGCTTATATTGATGCTAATTGGGCAAGAAGTGTTGATGACAAAAAGAGCACAAGTGGTGGTTCATTTTTCCTTGGAAATAGGTTGGTTTCATGGTTAAGTAAGAAGAAGGATTTTATAGCTCAGTCTACTATTGAATCATAGTATGTTGTTGCTACTATAAATTATATACAGATTGTGTGGATGAAGTAGATGCTGAAGGATATTGGGATTACTTTTGAAGAACCAGTGGTTATACATTGTGATAATACAAGAATAGTGAACATGTCAAAGAATCTTGTTATGCATTCAAAGACCAAATACATTTCAATCAAATTCACTTTTTGAGAGACAAGGTTGCAGAAAAGGAAGTCAGATTGGAGTACATCAATACAAGGATCAAATAGCAGATATATTCACAAAGTATTTTCCAAAAGATGCATTTGAGTATCTTAGAGGTATGCTTGGGGTGGGAAACCCTCCTTGCAAGAACTATATGATGCAGAAATGCACCAGTCCAGTAGCTATCAAAGCTATATAATTCACTGGACTTGATGCTTGGATGCACTCCTCAGGGGGTGATCGTAGAACATATCATAACATATTTGGGTGATCAAGCACCTAGTTGTTCAAGGCATGAAGATTTTAAAAATTTACACCTTGCAGAGGTGGGATTGTCAGAGAAGGAAAATAGATATGGAACCCTTTGCCATTGATGTCAAAGGGGGAGTGATAGAAATAGAAAATCCCTAATATTTTGGGTTGGTGGATTTTCTCATATGTTGCCATCAATGCCAAAGGGGGAGATTGTTGGAATTGGTTCTATGAGAGGTGTTTAAATTCATTTTTTTCATTGATATCAACATATATTTTAGTGGAAGTCTCAGATAGACTAGTTACCACTGGTACAGAGAAGACTGCCTGAAGTGTACAGACACTATACAAGATTTCAGAGCATGTGAGTATGGAAATGTATATAGGGATAAGCAGTGATCTTATATCTAAGTTTTCTTTTCTTGATATTACTATTGGCATAATTTATAGTTGTTTTTGTGAAGACTAGGTACACAGTAGTGACAGAGAATTGTGACAGAGTTGGTCTCTGAGTTTTAGAGATAACTTTGATGCGAGCATGATTTATGATTTGTGAGCTTAAGGCATGGTAGAAGACATGTTGGAGATTGTTACTTGTGATTTTTGGGTCATTGTGTTCTTGGTGATGTCAGATGAAGCATGTGATCTTGAGAAGATCTATTTGTGGTCGACTTCTGTGATGAAACATATTTAAATGATGGCGAGCGTGGATTATAGATCTTGGAATATAATTGATGAGTTTAATTGGTGTTTACTTATGTAAGGTATCATGTGTATCTTATCAAGGGTCTATATAATTGTTTGTACATTGGGTAAGTCTTAATAGGTCAACCTAATTGTTTATTGTAAACTTGTATAAAGAAGAGTTATTTCTTGATGAAACAAGTGTGGTTGTGAAAAAGTGAAAGTTGTGAGCTTGTATTTGTGAAGTCTTCTAGATGTAGAGAAGAGGTAGTGATTGTGATGAACTTCATTGGAACTATTTAAGAAAAGTGAGGTTCTATTAGTCAATTCACTGGTTACTATTATTCCTATATGTGTATTTTGGATAGTGAGTCCTGAAGGTGGATTTAACCTTCACATTTGGGCAGTGTGCCTGGGCAGTGAGCCTCCTGTTTCTCTTGAATCCTAACAGAGTCTATCCTTTAATAGGGATTGTATATTGTATGTAATAATCAGCTCTTAACATGGCTAAATCTCCTAACATGGATACAATACTTTCAATGCATTATTTATGGGTGTTAATTCCCACCGGGTTTTTTTCCCTTAACAGGGTTTCCTTGACAATAATTTCTTGTGTTATGGTGTTACATTTGATGTATTTAAATTTTCATTGAGTAATTGGTTTATAAAGTTTAAATTTTAATATATTTGGCTCATAATTGATTCACCCCACCCCCCCTCTTAGTTGCATTGGTGGACTATTATTGCTAATAGATAGTTTATCAACCTTCACTAGATTCTTCCATCATTCCTGATCAGCAACATTATCATTTTCTTCCTAATTGAGATTCTTATTTACTAGATATTTGTGCATTGTTTGTTGAGTCACACAATTTAGATCTAGAGGACACATTTGAGGGGATTTTTATTCTCTTTGATAATAGTTTCATCACAATTGGAGATTCTTCTTCACCTTCTTTAAAGAGATTTGCATTCACGAATATCCTTCTTTATTTGATTTGTGACATTTCATGGTTCAGTTTGATCATGCTTATGTGATGGATTCCTAAAGCTTGAAAACTCTCATTCATTTTTTAGAGGCATCTCTCATGTTTGATGATAGTTGTGGCACTATTGTTTTCACTTCATCTTTGTCTTTGGAGCTTGTTAACAATCAATTTCTATTGGTTTCTTGTTTCTCACCTTCTATTGTGATTGGGCATGGTCCTAATTGGTTCATGGCATCTTTATCATCTAAGGACTTGGAAACATATGAGCGAATTTTAGGGACATCATCATCATCCTACATTTGGGTTCCACTTCCTAATTCATATACATAATAGGAAACATTCTTGCATTTGTACTTGGATTATCTTTTTCTTAAGGGGAGAAATGGTGTTTGTAGGCATTCAACTATGTTTTTCCTTCAAGAACTCACCATTTTTTTAGGACTTGTTCATTATGGTGGGGCTATGTTGTCTCCTTCTTTCCTTCCTATGGGGGGGGGGGGGGGGGGGGGGGNAGGGTAGTCCTTGGGAGGTCTTGAGTCCTTTATGCATCATTATTTATTTGTTTATTTTCTCTCTTTGTAGAAGAGTTTTCTCCCACATGATTTTCTCCCTTTCTCTTCTCATGTAAGATTGCATTACATATTATACATGTGTACCTAACATGGCCCAATAGTCGGGACCCATCTTGCATTTTTATATTTTGTACATTCTCCCTATGTTGCACTTAAGAGGGGGTGTTGGTGTAATTAAGTTGTTTTACCTACTGATAACCTCACCTAGGTCCTAATAACACATATCACTTAAGTTTACTTAGTGCTCATATTACACTTTAGGAATATCTCCACCTTGATGGTTATATAGAGTTATCACTTATCCACCTCAAGTGGATCTTCCACCTTTAGCGATCTTATCAAACTCACTTTTCCACCGTATATGTTTTATAGGTTGCGTATTGCATAGTATTGTGACACTTTTTAATGTCTTGTCTATTCACCTTGCCTATATATGCAAGGTCCATTTGTGTGTGTCTGAATGTGACCTCTAAATCAGGCACAAACACAACATGGTCATTGCTCAATCGTTGAATTGTGAAAATGAACATGAATTGTCCATTCCACAAATTTGATTGAATCGACCTGTTGCCTCCTATTTAGTTGGGGTTTTTCAATTACTCCCGGAATGAGAGCCAAAAACCATGACCATTGCTAAAATGGAGGATTTTAAAGCATTATACAAATTGAAATTGAAACTATTCTATGTGAGAAATGTCATTACAATCTAAGAATGAAAGTGCATATTTTAAGCTAAGAACTTGGAAAGATGGTAGAATTAAGCTATTTGATGTATAAGAAAACTAATTTAAGATGAAAAATGCTATTAATCTAAATGAAATTAAGCTAAATTATGCAACAAATGATTGAAAACATGAAAGAATTGAGATAAGATTTTTCTATAGTTTAGATACTCTCAAATTTGCTCCTCTCAAATGAAGAAAAGGAAGTCCATAATATAGAAGAACCTGGAAAGAGGATGAAGAGTTTCTTGGAAAGAAACGGCTGGCTCTTCATCTCCATGGAGGAAGGTGAGACAAAATTGAAAGATTTATTTAATTAAATGAAGGAATTATTGCCACATGAGTGAATTTTCACATGGAATTATGGAATTATTTTTGAGGATAATCCATTCAAATAATTAAATAATTATTCAATTCCTTTTAATGTGTATTAGCTAAAGGGGGTGGAATTAATTTAATTTAAAAGCACTTAGGACTTTAGAATTAAATTAATTAATCATAGGGATTTTTAGCTAATAAACCTTGAAAATTTAGAAATTAAATATAGTGTAAGATTTATGCAAATTTAAGTTTTCTGCATTTGAGACTAAGTCAATTAAAGTCAATTAGGAAAGAGAATTTGCCTAGTACAATAGGACTTCGATGATGAGAAAATGCACCAAAATTGATTAGAATTGTAAGGTGCCAATTTTGGGGTATTACATTTTGCCCCTCTTTGAATTGATGTGCAAGCAGCGCGTTGATTCAAAGAATGGTCTGATGTGACAGATGAAGATTTCAGAAGTCTAGGTTAGGTTGCCAAGACATCAATCAGATTGAGAAGCAGAACCACCTTCAGAACGAAGCATGATTCTTTGAAGTCTAAGTTAGATTGCGAAGACAACGGTCCAAATACCACTTGAGAGAAGATCAAAATTGGGGTTAGATTGCCCCAATATCCATTGATAGCTGATGAAGATTTAGGACTATCTCCAGAATCAGGGTTAGATTGCCCCAATATGAAGGTTAGCCCTCTGAGATCTGGGTTAGGTTGCCCAGATAACAGTCTAAAAGAGATTTTGAGAGCCGTCTTAAGAACAAAGCATGACTTTCAGGAATTAGGGTTAGATTGCCCCAATACCCAATGAGATTTCAAGAATCATCTCCAGAACAAAGCTTGATCCTTGAGGATCCAAGTTAGATTGCTCAGATACCTAGCAAGATAGATGACAAGCTGTGAGGCATCAAGATGCCCCTAGAGATTCAAGATCATGGAATATCCAATTTTGACTATAAGGTATGAAACACTGAATATGCCCCAAGTGATGAGATGCCCCTAGCAATGGGGACTTTTGATTCAGATCAGATTGATTCAAGAATTATGCTAAAAGATTCAATGATGCAATCATCCTGCCCCCTCAGGAGCGAAATTGAAAGATGACACCACAGAAAGATGATCGACAGCAAAAGATTGCAGATAGAAGCAAGATCAAAGATCCAGAGAAATACAGAGATAGATCAAGAGAAGGCAGAATCGAGTGAGAGTGATCGGGAGGTCCTGTTGACTAGGTTTGACCATAGTTGACCAAGTTTGACCAAAATTGACTAGAGTTGACTTTGAAGAAAATATTGCAGAAGCTGAGAAAATGATGACGAGAGATGATTCTGACAAGAAAGAGACGTCAGAAAGTCGATTGCACAAGCGTCAGAGCATGTCGGTCCCAAAATTTTAAAACATGATTTTGAGCTATTTAGGAGTGTCAGATTTCAATTTCGATCATGAAAATGGATTCAAAAAGGTCGATTTAGCCAAGGGTGCAATTTTTGCAGAAAATGAAGCACTTTTGAAAATTAGGTCAAAAGCTATATAAGGCCTGGAGGGGTCATTTTCAATTCATTATTCATGTTTGACTTTAGCAATGGCAAGAGCTCGGGCTGACATTGATAGCATTCCCATGCATACACATCAATTTGAGTGCTCCTGAAAAAATGATTGACCACCGAAGTATGATGCACCTGTAAGTAATCAGAAAACCATCCTGCATTTTAAATTTTTATCGCTTTTATAGATCTTTTTAGCATGTTTTAAAGCTTTTTATGTATCTCGTGTTAAATCTTGCACAAGGAAATAGTTCCCTCACGCCAGCCTAGGTCTCTCTCACGTGATAAATTGGATTCCTCATGCAGGTTAGAATTTCCTCGCACGTGGCCCCTCCGCGAGCTCGCGTGAGGTGTGTGTCGATGCCGCGCAAGATTTCATCACTGATGATGGAATCTCACATGAAGAGAGATCCTATCTCGCACGAGGTAGAAATCTCGCATGGGAAAAGAGTTTCCTTGCATGGGAATCCTTCTCAGTCCAGAAAGTTGTCGTCCTTGATGTCACAGAGTCAGCCAGTTAGAATGCCTCAGAACTATGTTTAGGATAGATCCATAGTTGCATTTGTCATCATTGCTTTGAAAAACCATCATGTTGAGATACTGATCAAATGTTGTCACTTGCTTTGCAGGTTGACTTCCCTGATATTGCATTTTGGTCCCATCATCCTATCATGGGTGAGCTGTTGCGGAGACTGTCAGATGCTGATGGCGCCCATCTTGACGGGCTAGGATTATCATATCTTCATGATGCACCCGATATTTGGGTAAATCACGGTCTATTGGGTGCCCTTGTTGAGTGTTTCTATTCGAAGATGAACATATTCCACTTCTCGTAGGGGGAGATGACAGGAACTACTAAGGACATTTACAGGATCCTGAGAGTACCATTCAACGGGGCTCACGTGGAGTATGATACCCAGCCAAGGGCAGGTACTCTGGCACTGAGGGCGATCTTCCAGGATGATCTGGTGATGGGTTGAGCTATGTCTTGGGAGGATTTGATGAGCAGGTACATTTTAGATCATACACTGGCAGTTGTCTTGGCACTATTCTTGAGTTGCTACCTGGTACTAGATCGAGGTCAGCATGGATTGGAGTGTGGCTGGGGGGTTATGTTATAGCAGATGCTAGCTAGTCTGACAGTGAGATTCAGATAGGGTGAGTGTATGCTCGCGTAGATGTATCATGAGATGCATGAGATAGTGTATCGAGGTGCATAGACTATGGTGGCAGGAGTCATCATCCTACAAATTTGGGCCTAGGAGCACCTTCCTGTATGTTAGTCAATTTTCCATGACACTCAGCAACCCTTAGAGCCGTATATTTATAGGTATGCAGGTCC
The DNA here is from genome assembly GCA_018584345.1 of Thuja plicata. Lineage (NCBI taxonomy): Eukaryota > Viridiplantae > Streptophyta > Pinopsida > Cupressales > Cupressaceae > Thuja > Thuja plicata. The sequence goes on along the minus strand of MU225646.1, from coordinate 993,632 downwards.
TATGACTCAGCCAGCACTAGGTAAGATAGATCAGTGGTAAGCTTAGCTGGATGACATGGCAGCAGTTATATGGTGGCCATGGATAGCCACTAAGGTTTGGGATGATGCACGGCATGAGCTGCCACATATGTTCTACTTGCGTCCTTTGATCGGGCACACCATCAGTGTTACAGAGAGCTTCCTATTGACACAAGTCTTACGACAGTTTGGGAGACCCTAGGACGTCTCTCAGGAGTATTGTACATATGCCTAATTCATTGATGAGACGAAGAAGGGCTGGCAGAGATAGTTAGACCGAGGCAGGAGCATGATAGATGCTCGTGTACCACCAACTAGGTGGGATTACTTAGCAGGGATGACACCTGCATACAGGGATCATATTTTAGTGCACCCCTTCCCTAGATTTACAGATCCTGTGGGCATGGGCCCACATGTATAGTAGGTGGTATAGCCACCACTACAGCAGTAGGCACAGCAGCCGCCTCCACAACAGGTATTACCTCAGCGGAGAGTATAGTCAAGGACTTTATAGATTCCCATTCCTTCTAGACTTATGGGATCAGACGCAGGTGCAGGGAGCAGTGGTACTCAGGAGAGGTCCACTAAGCAGGGAGAGGATACCATTATGGCTGATACTATTACAGCCGATCCACTGGTAGAAGGATAGGTAGCACAGCTACAAGAGGTTCTCAGGAGGAGTTGGGAGAGAGTGAGGTAGACATAGAGGGAGCGAGATGACTTCCATACATAGGTGGTCGTCCAAGAGACCCGAGTGGTAGAGAAAAACTAAGAGATCCGGGGATCGCAGGAGGCACTATCCAAAGCGTAGATAGAGGTGAGATATGAGGCTGCTTAGTCAGCCTATTACTATGTCGCATACACAATCATAGTTCCTCCTCAACAGCAGGCCATGCCACCTCCTCCACCTCCTCCAGGTGGGAGTGGCTAGATGAGATATTGATATATATTGTACCACCATTTTGGTATATTGTGCTCGAGTAGCACCCTTGTACATTCAATCGATATATATATATATATATATATATATATATATATATATATATATGAGCTTAATTTTGGCATCATTGTACTTGTTTATATATTGATTTAGATTTGTATGTCTTGTGAGATGTTTCATATATGATTTAGATGTATGGATTAGAAATGTATGCCATGGATGAATATGCAAATGTTTATGCACATGTTTTATTTGATGTATGAGTGAATATAATGCAATGATAGATGTTAGATGGATAAATGCTATGCATGATTTGATTTATGCTTATAATGGATGCACATGTTTATGGGTATGTAAATACAAATGAATGTATGGAAATATAATGGTACTAATCATCTCATGCAAGATATTGCAATATATGACAGGTACTAACCAAAAGAATATGAATGAAGATCAAGAGCGAGTACCAAACACTTGTGTAGTCGAGAGGAATCCAGGACAAAAGATGACGACCTTTGAAGAATTAAAAGACAATGAAGAGAGCACCAAAACTATCACGATGCAAGCTTAAAATGTGAATGCAAGCCTAAGCTAAATGCAACCCTAGGACTTGGTTGTTGGACTCATCGCATAATTATCATCATCGAGTAATTTTGGAATATCGGAGTTAATACAATTCTTACTGGTGCCACTGCAACCATAAGAATATGAATATGAATTTCATCGGATAAAATGTAGGAAATGAACATAAGCACTAGGGCAAAAAAGCTAAGATGACCTGAACATTATTTCTAGTTTGATATAGTAAGAGTACACAAGTAAACAAACAGAGCAATAACAGTCAAGGAAATAGTTCCAACCTCCCCTTGGCGTACAAATAAACAAGATAGAGGGATGTGAGGCTTTTCCACCTTAATGTAGGAGCTCTTATCACATACACCCTATTTATTTGACACTGTCAGATCATCAAAACTATACCCACAAGCAGTAGACAAAGAAAATATCATAGGAATTTATGAGAACAGACAACATTAAGAGAAAGATTCAATCATAGCTCAGCACATTTCAAATTTTATGAATGTGCCTATGTTTGGGGTGTTGAAAAACACCATTGTGTTTGTGAGTGCATTGTGTTTGATTGCTATCGAGAGATTTTTATGTTGGCGATATCCAATGTGTGTTGAGAAACACAGATGTGTCCAAAGATAGTGTTGAAAAACACTAATTGATTGGGGTGTTGAGAAACACCAGTTTGTGCCAGTAGAGAGTTGTCCTTTAGAACTGACAAGATTACTGACTCGAGTGTAAACTGAAGATGCAATCAAAGTGGGGAGCCATGCCCCCAAGTAATGAATAGATTGATGTTAGATATGCAGATAGCGAGTTGATGTGAGAAATATTAGTAGTACAATGACAGTAGGTAGACGCAGTGAGAATCACTAGTGACTGACACAAGAAAGATTCTCAAGCATAAAGATCGATGTGAGATCTAGGCATCAACAGGAAGACTCAGTGAGAACCATTGGTGACTGATGTGAAGAGGAGAGAGACTCCAAAAGATAGGACAATACCCCCTAGACCAGGAAGATTCCCCTGAGTGTGACCAGTTTCAATCCATGTGAAGTCGAGCAAAATCTCAAAAGTGACTGAGAGCGAATACATGAGCGAGAAAACTAAAGCAGGAAAGCAAACTAAAACTGGAAAGCAAACTAAAGCAGGAAAGTAGGAGAGCAACTGCAAGAAAGCCAAGGGATGTCGCGATAGATAGAGCATGGCAGAACAAGAGGCACCTATTTACCAGGTTTTCACCATCTTGGCAGAAATTCTATTTTTGCTACCATGACGCCTGTTTACCAGGTTTTCATCAATGGCACATTTTTCTCTTTTTCTCTTTTTTGTATTTTCATTTTTTTTTTTGTATTTTTTCTTTTTTTCAATTTTTTTGTTTTTTTGGTATTATCAAGGCGCCTATTTACCAGGTTTTCACCAAGATAATAGATACATCAAATTTCCTGTTTGCCAGGTTTTCACTAAGATGATCATTTTTTCAGGACATTTTACAATTTTTAGGATTTTCTCATAATAGAGTATGTACATGAGCATCCTAAAGACATCTCAACTGTAGAACTTCTTCAGATGAAGAGCATTGATAGGCTCTTTGAGTTGTTCACCCTCTGTGGTGGAGAGATGGTAAGTGCCAGATTCAACTATTGCAGTGATAACATACGGACCAAGCCAGTTTGGTTCAAATTTTCCTTTCTAGACCCTCTGCTGTTGATTCTTGGGGTTCTCTCAGGATGAGATCACCCATTTGGAATTCCCTTGCTCTGACCTTCTTGTTGTAGCTTTTAGCTATTCTCTTCTAATATGCTCAGAGATGATCGAATGCCACTTTTCGACGTTCATCCAGTAGTTCAAGCTCTTGTAGCCAAGATATTCTGATATCATCATCAGTAATGAGGCCCTTTAGAGAGACTCACAAGGTAGAAATCTCAACCTCAATAGAAAGAATTGCATCTGCACCATAAACTAGAGCAAAGGGCATGGCCCCTATTGGTGTCCATATATTGGTGCGGTAAGCCCATAAAGCTGGATTAATCTAGAGATGCCAGTCTCATCTAGATTTGTGTATTATGTAGTGTAAGATCTTGAGAATAGTCTTATTTAAAGCTTCTACCTGTCCATTACCCTAGGGATAATAGATAGAGGACCAGTGTTGAATGATTTTGAAATTATTGCATAAATCTGTTAGATCCGTGTTCTTGAATTTCCCCCCATTGTCATTGATTATTGATGAGGGTACACCATATCTGTAGATGATGTAATTCAGTATAAACATAGCCACAAACTTGCCATCAGCTATAATGAGAGGTACTGCCTCGACCCACTTGGTGAAATAGTCTATAGCAGTGATGATGTATTTATGTCCCCTTGAAGAAGATGGATGTATCTGACCTACCAAGTCAAAGGCCCATTATTGAAATGGCCAAAAGCTGAAAAAAGGAATGAGCTCCTTGGCAGAAGCATGAATCAGGTTTCCATGAAGCTGGCACTGTTTACAATATTTAGCAAATTGTATAGCTTCTTTCTCCATATCCAACCAATAATAACTAGCTCTAATAAGTTTGTGAGCCAGTGTCAGACCATTTGAGTGAGACCCAAAGACACCTTCATGTACTTTTACTAATTCACTCTTAGACTCATCAGGTTCTAAACACCTAAGGAGGGTACCGTCTAGACCTCGCCTATATAAGTCATTAGCTATGATGACAAACCGCGAAGCACTACGGATTAAGTGACATTTCTCATTTCATGTGTAAGTGTCAGGAATAATATGGTCACAAAGGTAGGAGTAAATATGGTGGTAGCAGGATGAGTCATGTCCAATGACTGAACAAATCATCTGGGATTCAGGGGAATTATAGGCAGGGTGGCATAACGTCTCCACTAGGAATTCGTGTATGAAGTCATTTTCTGGCATTTGTAACATGGAAGTTAGAGTAGCCATGGCTTCGGCTACTTTATTATCTTCCCTTGGAACTTGTTAGAAAGTAACATGTGCAAAGTATTTCTTAAGAGCATCAACCATCTTTTTATAAGGCACCAGTTTTTCATCTTTTGTTTGATAGATGTCATTCACCTATTTAATAACCAATTGTGAATCTCCAAAGACCTCTAGCTCATCGACACGCCATTCAATAGCGATCTTTAATCCATTAATCAAGGCTTCATACTCAACAATGTTATTTGTGCAAGGAAACATCATTTTGTAAGCCTTTGGTAATGAATACCATTGAGGTGTAATGAACAAGATTCCAGCACCTGACCCCTGCTGGGTGAATGATCCATCAAAGAACATGGTCCATGACTAATATGTGAGAAGCGTGATGGACTCATCTGGGAACTCGATCCTTAATGGTTGATGGTCACCTTGATGCAAAGTTTTAGTAAATGGTTGTGACTTGTCAGCTAGCTGTGAGATGAAGCGCTGAATAGACTGAAGCTTTCCTTGAAGACCTCTAATTTGTCTGATATTATGAGGTGGAGGCATTTCCATGATATATTACACCTTTGCAGGATCCACCTTGATTCCTTTCACAGAGATGATGTAACCAATAAATTTTCCCGAAGTTACTCCAAATGCACATTTCTTAGGGTTAAGACGTAGTCTAAATTTTTCCATATGATCCAATATAGGGTCTAGATCAGTAAGATGTGCTTTCCTATCCATACTTTTAGCAAGGGTTTCATCAACATAGTCCTCCATTGTTTTGTGCATCATGTCATGAAATATGGTAGTAACTGCTCTCTAATACGTGGCTCCAGCATTCTTGAGACCAAAATGCATAACATTCTAGCAGAAAGTGCCTCATGTACAAGTAAAAGCAGTCTTTTCTTGATCTTCGAGTGTAATTTTGATTTGGTTGTAGCCAGAGAAACTGTCCATTAGGGAGTACATTTCATATCATGCTGTCATATCCACAATCATATCAATGTTGGGTAGTGGGAAATCATCTTTTGGACATGCCTTATTTAAGTCCTTGAAGTCTGTGCAAACTCTGATAGATTTGTCATGCTTCGACACTGGAACTATGTTGGAGATCCATTCTGCATAATCAATTGCTCTGATGAACACAGCTTTTAGGAGCTTATCCAACTCTGCCTTGACAAGTAGAGCCACATGTGGATGCATCTTTTTAAGTTTTTGCTTGACTGGTTTTACTCCCGGAGCTATTGACAGGTGATGCATGATAAGATCAAGATCTACACCAGGCATGTCAAAGTATGTCCATGCAAAGTTTATCTTTTTCTCCTTGAATAAATCTGTGAATTCTTTGAGTTCTTCTGCAGACAATGATTTTGCCACATGAATAATGTGTGGATGTTCTTTTGTTCCCAAATTTACCAGCTGAGTTGGCTCAATTAGAACTAATGAGCATTCCTAGAAGTGACTCAGAAGCGCATCAAGTATCTCATCCTCAGGCACCTTAGAGAGGTTTTCACCTTCGGATATGTCTATTCTTTTTACTTTTTTTGGCTCTGACACTACCACAATGTGGTTTTCACCATCAGAGCGCCTATTTTTTCTTCTTTTGATTTTATGACTAAGATACTTGATATCAGCCTCGGTCATGTTGACACTTTCTTCACTAGTGGAGGACATTACAGGTTCAACGGCGTGAAGGTAACAGGCTAGAGCATAGTCATTATGGAATGTGAGGACTTCATTGGATGAGGATGGGGAATTCTAGTCTATTAGCTTGGGATGTTGGAGTGAGAGAGAAGTGATGGGTTCAAGTGCATTCATGGTATAATCATTGAAAGCACTGACTAGTAAGCTCAAACCTAGAGCAATCTCATCCAAAGGTGTATTCAAATCCTTTTGACTCCTAGCGACCATAGTAGAAGACACGTTAACATTTATGAACTCAGACTCATTAGACCTTTCACTAGAACCTTCACCTATGTCAAGAAGTTTTTCATAGGATCCTTCTGAAAGACTATCAAACTCATATTCATGTGAATCTATGTCCGAACTCTGACTGGGATGTTTGCACCATAAAGGTTCAGGAGTTCTTGTGACACTAGCTTTTTCTTGCGCAAACTGCTCTCAAAACTGTGGTGGTTGTTACCTATTTAGTTTTCATACTAAATTGCTAAGTGGAAACTACTTTTGCATTGATTATGGATTGAACAAGTTGTTGTTCTAAGTTTTCAAGAATTGATTAAATGTAGAAAGTAAGGTACATAATGCATAAAGAATTGATTAATCTATTCAATTTTATTCAAATATGAGATATAAGTACAAAGACAATGCATTTTTTCATGACATATTATTCAAATTCTATTGCTACAAAGGTACATTGATTGTTCAGATTTCAATTTTACAAAATATGTACAATGCATTCAGATCCACACAAGCTATGGAAACTATTAACACTACATTTGAATAAGCACATTGCAAATATAAAGAAGTAAAGGGATAGAGGGAAAGCCTCCATTGCCTGTACGGAGAAGCAATCTTTTACTTCGTGTTGAAAATCTAGGCTGCATCTCCAACTTTCACAAACCTACAAGACAAAATGAAGAAGGAGTCAGTTCAGAAGAACTAAGTAATGAAGACATTCCTAATAACTCTACACTACTCTAAAAACAACAATATGCTTACTCAGATAAAGCATTAAAAGAAGCAAAAGAGAAGGAAGAAAATAGAGGGAAAATTATTTTTTATGCTAACATTGTTTGTTTCTGTATCATCTTAAAATGGAAGCACTTCCATGTTAAGAGTGTTTATCCCTCCTTAGGGGACATTTTTGACCACTACCATATCATCATCTTGTTTCTGCATCATCCCATGCTTTTGCGTTGGTTCAGGACCCTGATTGGGCCTCTCCAGGCACCTCCTACCCCACCTGGCATATTTTCCAGGGGTTCTGACCCCCTGGGTCAGGGTTGACCTCGACCCTGACCTAGGTCCCCCTTTCAAATCAGGAAACTTGTTGGCTCCTGGGTTCATCAAAAATTTAGTTTTCTCGCTTTCGGGTCGGCTGTTTCAGGTTTTGAAGCATTGATTCCTAAATTATATTTAATATAGGTCCTCTCCTAGGGGTAAAGGCTTTAATGGGAATTTAATCCTCCTATGTAGGCCTCCTTAGAATATTTTGCCCTAATTTCATAAAAAAGGGAGCATTTCTCTCTCATTTTCTCTAAGCATTACAAATTATCAACTAGGGGATCAAGTGAAGTTTCAAGCATCCATTTCCAAGTTCTCAAGGTGTTCAAGTCTTCTTCTCAATCATTCAAGTTCTCCATTGAAGATCAAGGATTCAATCTTTCAAGCCTTTGAAGGGATTTGGTTCA
>MU225646.1:952922-965938 GCA_018584345.1 Thuja plicata | reverse complement strand
ATGACCACAATAAGAAGTATGGAAAAGTGAGGCAATTGTATTCTTCTCAAAAATCTGTGTAAAATCTACATACATGAATTCCAGAATAATGGCAAGGAATGATGAAATCCTCTTGCACAAAAAAAAATTACACATATGCACTTAAAATGGAATACAAAAAAAATGGATCCACAGCAATAGGAATTCGAAATTCACTAAAGCTTATTCTCCCCTAAATTTTACTCCTTACAAAAAAACAAAAACTGCCCCTAAATAGCCAATATGGCTTATTCAAATAGTCTTTCCCTCCAAAAACCCTCTCCACAACTATAGGGTTTAAACCATATCTAAACCAATCCCTAAGTTTTAGTCCTCCAAAACCATACCACTAATTACCAACATAGTAATTACATCTTTTCGAATACATGACATTTGAATTTTAGCACTGTTTATTCAAAAACCCGATTAAGAGTTAGAACCCTTATCAATTCGGCACACCATCCATCTTTAACTCAGCCGACAGCATACTACTGTAGTTGATGTTGCTGTGGTTTAGTAACCTGCATAGTTTGGAACTGATTTGATCACCACCAGTTGCAATGGACAGTTTGATCTTGTCGTGGCACAAAAAGGTACCAATGTGGTAATGTCGATGCATTTGAACTGTTAATGCATTTACTCCATCTGACAATGGATTCCAAATGAGAGTAAAATACAGTGCATCTCATTTTATCGAATTCATTTGCATCTCTTAGGGTTTTGTGTTTTTCACTGTGTTGCCGCCATGTTGCAAGTGGAAACCATGAAGTCTGTTGTGAAATCTGCCATGTTCTGTGGAGAAACTCTGAGTTTCATGAGTTCTATGAGGAAAATGTTGTTTTTACATTCCATGGCCTCATTGTTATAGCCTTCTTCTCCAGTAAAAGCCGCAACTTTTGATCTTCATCTGCTCGAACAAGGCTCAAACTGTAAGTTTGCATGTCTTTACTTTAATGCTAGGATTTTTTGCTGATATTGTGCCATAATATACGGTGCTGAACAATGGTTTGTAACTCAGTTTGATTCATCCCCATCATGGGTTTTGAAATTGCAGTTTGTTTGAAGGCTCGGGGAGTTCTTGTTTATTTGTTGTTGCCACCACTGCATTTGAAAGTGAGACCACTGCCACCTTAGAATGGTTTGGAGCTGTGGCTGAGGTGTCAAGCTTGTGAACTCTTGACTATGAACTAGGGATGTCCCAGCCATAGCTTCAGGATACATCCCCAGTTGTCTGTGTAACCTAGGACCTCATCACTGCTGTCAACCTTGAGTTGTGGTTGAGATATTGGGAAAATTCCTCTGCCACAGCTTCAGACTTATCCTCAGTTGGTCATGTAACCATAAAGCACCACCACTGTGCATCTTTTCACTTCTTTCTTCACAATAACCCACCATGTGGGTTTTCTTCAGCATTAAATATGTAGCTTGTGACTGAAAGATGCAGCGGGTATACAAGGTTTTGAACTCTATGACATCTTTCAGTCATAAGTTGTACACTTTTCTTGTGAGTTGTTGCAGTTACACTTGAGAATATGAAGGCAAACACCATGCACATACATATAAGTTGGATTCTCTGTCATTTTTTTATTCTTCTCATTAATGATCTTCTCTGCATTAATATCACCTTTAGTTGCTATTTGATGAATGCTATCATATTATGCTTGATGTTAACTGTAGCTATATATGATGGATTTTATATGCTCTCGACCCACTGATGCAGCACTATTTGTTTGTGAACCTCACTGTCATGCTATTATTCACATTATTTCAAAACACCCACATGGATTTGCACTTACATTTACCAGTCTTAATGTTTGTCTGAACCTTGAAGTGGAACACGGGTTTTGAAATGTCGAAAAAAAAAACATCATCCTCGTTGTCTTCAAATATGTAATAAGCACAACATATGCTTTGGCTGGATGACACTCCACTATCTAAAAAACACACACATGAAACTTAAACTATAATATATGTTTAAAAAACACATCAACTTACAGTCGTGTAGATAATAGTGAGCATCTTTTAATGATATAGACTGAATATGTTGTTGTCTTTTATACAAGAATATACTGTTGTCTTTTTGGAGCATACATGAAAAGAGAAAACCCATGGGGTTCTAGCACGGGCTCGTGACCTCCATGGATCTTACTAAAAAATAGTGAACCACAATCTATATACATCATTCTGTCAATAATATATGCTCTATTCCTGTTATCAAGAATGTTCAAAACATCTATACGAGATATAAACTTTGCAAAAGAAACTGTCTCAACAGGTGATCTAAAACACATAATACAATTGTAATATTTTATCGTGATCTAGCATAATCTTTCTTTAATGCAGTTTCTGAATATCTTGATGGTACTCTTTCCATCATGTTTGTTTCCTTTATTTGCACATCCATGCTGATTTGTGACTGTTAATTTCTATCAAATTTGCAATTTTCACATTTCTTGCTCCATGCTTTTATTCTGTTTAGCATTTTCATTTGACATAGTTTATGCATAATCTTTATGTATGAGATTTCAACTTGGATCCTCCAAGTGAAATTTTAACAAATGCATAGCAGTTAGATACATGTGAAGAAGCACTTACTATAACAGTACTTTCATTAACTGCATAAAATAGTGAGTTATTAGAATCTTTCAATTCTGCAATTTACCAATTTTCTTCGTTTATGTCTTTTCAGTGGCATCCTTTGAATCTTCCCTCATGTGTCTTCAATTGTGATAATATGTGAAAATAATATCATCATTCTGCATAAAATGACCTATGTGAAGTTTGAGCACAGGCTTGTGACATCCACTACATCATTTTCCTTTTGTCCCCTGCATTCAGTATACACACCTGTTCATTTGCACACACAATAATACTCAATTTATTAGGTCATCAAATCATATGCACCAATTAATTTTTGTGAGTGAATGTAAGAAAACATTCAGTCATGAGTATTGGTTGGTTTATGTCATTTGGTGGACTCATAGATTGATCTAATCATGAAAAAGGTTTCTCAGATGGTTATACTAAGTCCCTTTATTCAGATATATGATTTGAAGAAAAGCATGCATCAAAGTGGTTATAAATAGCAAAAGGTTTCATGTTTAGAACAAGTCCCTTTAATACTATTCTTCAGATATTCTTAATGAATGTTTTTCATTATTTTGATTTCAGCAGATTGACATGCAGTTTTGAGAAGGATTGATTGTATGTTGTTTGTTGTCCCTTGTATTTCTTAGATCCAATCGGATCTAACATCTCTTCTTTCATGATGCAGGAAAACCCTAGAAGACCTAAATGCAGATGATGATGGATTTTGAAGACCTAGGACTTGACATGCTACTAGAAATGAAGATACAATATGCAAGCATCAAACCACTACAAGGCAATGCATGTGACCCCTACTCCATACTTTCAATTATGCCTTTATCCTGCAATGTACTATTGTTTTGACATAAAAAGAAAGATGAAGCAACATTTGTATACTACATTCAGTTTGAATGCACAATGTAATTGATCAAATTGTAATTTGAAACTTTTGAGAATATGATAAACTCTAAGAGTACAAAAATGACATTTCTGAAATGAATGTATGTAATTTACAAAATGTTTATTAATAATACCTGAAGGATAATATTAATAGGACTTTCCTAAAAATGCAATCTTTTCCTGTTTATGAGTATTTTGATGCATGCTGCAAATTAGGATAACAGGTTGCAGAGAAAGAGCAGCCGTGGTGCCCCCATTAGAACAAAGAGACTCTCCAACTAGAAGATAGAATAGAAACCCTCATTCATGTTGAGTTTACGCAAAGATTTCTAGTAATGGCTACAAGATATAGAGCCCAAACTTCAAAATTAAAAGACACAGAACATAGAGAAGAATGCGCGAATTTGTCAAGAAGACCCACGACCTCCATCAAAGTATCAATAGCAGAATAAAACAAAGTATTTTTCCCCTCCATGACAGCCAAACGACTTCAGCAAGCAAGATACATAGTTGTGTAGCCTTGTAAAACGAAGAATAACTTCATCTATGGCGGCATACAATACCAGCAAGCAAGAATGCCATTTCTCCAAACCCTTGCCGCCAACACAAAACTCTCCAAATAATGTTAAAGCTAAATCGCATATGAGAGTATTAGGTTTAGTTTAGGTTTCATTACCTTAGATATTTGGTGGACTTCAAATTTTGTTGAATCAAGTTAATTCCCCAAGTTTAGATCCACGTTCTTCTCTTTCTTACCTTTCCTTTTAAATTAAGTTTAGACTTCTATCATGATTCGTATAAAACTCAAATAATAGATATAACAATAGTATTTCTAATTAATATTTAATGGATAAGTTGTCTATTAAATATTAATTATAAATATTATTGTTGTGTTTATCGTTTGGGTTTTTTATTTTAATTCTAAATTAATATGTTTAATATCTTTGTAAATTTACTAAAATTTATTTAATATTAAATATATATATAGGATTATTATAAATTATAATTTATATATTTAATATTAAGTAAATTTTATGATTTACAAAGATATTAAATATATTATTTATAATTAGGAATTCTTAAAGGTCTTTGCTTATATCTTTAAGTGATTGAGTTATTTATTTGTTTATTTACTTAAATATTATTTTGTAATATCTTGATACATCTAATCTTAAACAAATAATAAAATTGTTATTTGTTTAAAATTAAATACATTAAAATATTATAAAATAATAGTTAGGTAAATAAATAAATAAATTCAAGTCTAGTTATTTACTTATTAATTATTAATTAAATATTATCTTAAAATATTAAATTTATAAAACAAATTACTTATTGTTTGTTTTATAGATTAAATATACTAGGGTAATATTAATTAATAATTAGTAAATAGATGATTAATTGGTCTTAGGGAGGGGGTTTTTTCTTTTTGTGCACAAGCTTGTAGATAATAATAATTATTTGTCACAGTTATAAGGCAGTAATTATTAATTATTCTAAGTGCAATTAAGGGTGGTCTTATCTAGGAAGTTCCTTTAGGTGATGTCATGATTATCTTGAGTTGACCAGCAGTTGACTGTCTATTCCATGCCCGTTTCTAGGAGAGTGGTTCTGTTCTTGCTCAGTTCTGTTGTTGTTTAGGGACTGTTTACAACATTTTGAGGCTTGTTTGGAGTTGTTTTGGAGCTACCTACCAGTTGTCATTAGTTGGAGAGTGTTTTAGAGCAATTTGATCATAGTTGACAGCAGTTATGGCCCTTATTTGGTGGGATTCATCTTCATATCTGACCCCCATAGATTTTGCATGGTTTATGGAGATTTGGAGTAGTTTTTGGGAGATTTTGAGTTACACTTTGGTTATGCATGGTTTGGTGGAGTTGTTGGAGCACTTAGACTTCAGTTTCTGATAGTTATGGCCCTGATTTGATGGAGTTTCTTCCTACATTCGACCCTTTGGGATCTGATACTTATATTATTGTATTTTTTACCACATTTTAGAGGACCTTCTTTTCTTCGCATGTTATTGCACATTGCAGACTTGTGAATGTATTGTAAGGGCACTTTGTAGCAGAGTTTTAAAACCATTGATATATTGATACATTGGTTCCTTCTCATTGGTTTGAAGTGCAATATTGTGGATTTTCTTGCTTTTAGGTTGTGTTATCCTTCTTTTAAGCTATTTCCCTTGCTGCATATTCAAATATTGATACTTGTTATTACAGGTCTTTGCTTGTGAGTCCCAGTTCTTTGCTAAAAATTGGTGAAACCTAGTTTCCCTTTCAAAGCTAAGGATTCCAGATCCTTGCATAGAATCATTGTTGTAGTTTCATGTTGTCTGAGCACTAAGAGCCATTGGTATTTTTGTGATTCATGTTGATTCATTCAAAGTTACAAACAAACTGTTTGGTGTATCACCTCCTTTAGATTTTTCTAGGTATTCATATTATCCTTCTACCTCTTTCCCACATACACACTTAGCATTAGATGATATCCTAAATTTAACAGGAACCGACCTAGAATCCGGAGATTCATTCTCTCATCCACCTAGGAGAATGTTTCCATGTTTCAATAGGATGGCTAGATTCTGCATCTAGCTATAGGCGCAATCCTGATTGACAACAGTGGTATGTATTGTTCACCTTAGAAACTAGGATCTTGTGACACTTTCCATTGTTAGTAGGTTAATGCATCAAATGGAGTGGTTTTATCAAAATCGTTGTCAGTCTTGATTATACTGGCACATGGTATAAAATTATCTGGCTCAGCAAAGAATGTTGCCAGGTCTGGAGGAATGGGATAAGGAAATAAATCCTCGTCGGAGCTATCCTCTGTAGTGTCAACTATAGCTGTGCCTTCAAGTTATGGTGGAGGATCCAGTTTTAGCACAAATTTGTTAATCCCTAGATGGAACAGGATCGTCTTGAAGCCTAAACTAGTTGTATCTTTCATCTTTTGACCCATAGATTTAATAGGTTTAACTAACCCATTACCATTCACCCCTATTGAACCACTTCCTTTGTATCCAAAGAGTTTCATAATTTAAGACCTTCACTATTGGGATCTAGTTCATGAGTTGGGGCAGTCTCTTCAGATATGTCCTTTCCTTTGTAAAGCCAAGCTTTAATAGCTCTTTCCTCATCTTCATCTTCTAGTGGTGTTGAAGCTCATACAAAGACACCATCATAAACTATTTGAGGAGGAGCAGTAGAATATTTATTGTTCTTAGAAGGTCTCCCGTAAGAATGAGGAGACAGAGGTAGAGCTACTAATGATAACATGGGTTCTATTTGATACCCCCCATGCCTATGTATTTGATTTTCAAAGTCTGTTCCATGTCTCTAATCTTGGCATCACATAATTCTGTGTATTCTCTATTAATAGGAACAAGACTATCAGCTGACTATGTGAGTGCATTACAAGAAGAGCCCATATTAGTAGGAACTGTCACTTCTGCATCGTGGAAAGGAAACTTGATGCACTGATGATACGTAGAGGGAATCGCTTGCATTTCATTGATCCACGGTCTTCCTAACAGGATGTTATAAGCAAGAGGAAGGTCCAGCACCTGACATGTGACATCTCTTTCAACCGCTTCAACCTGAATGGGTAGCACAAATAAACCTTTAGACTTTCTTTCTTCTTCATCATAGGCCTTGATAGTAATTCTCTTGTGGGAATCTATGTGATCTTCATCATAACCTAGCTGAGCAAGAAAGTGAGTAGAGCAAATATTGAGGCCAGCACCATTATCAATAAGGATGTGGCAGACTAGTTTTTTGCCAATCATGACCTCTATATGCAAAGGAGCGTTATGCGGGTGACTAATCAAGTGGTCATCTTCTTCTGAGAAGGAAAAATAGTGCGGTGAAGTCAAGTGACCCACCATAGATTGAAACTGATTAAGATTGATGTCTTTGGGGATGTTAGCCTCTGCAAGGGCTTTATCCAAAATCTGCCTATGAGCAGGCGAGATCTTCAACAACTCAAAGATGGTTATTTGAGCGTTGGTTCTTTACAGCTGGTCAAGAATGCTATAGATAGTAGTAGGAGGTGTGGGGACCACTTTTGTGGTCTTGTTTGTAGGACCAATAATAGCTTTACCCACAGGTTGTTTCGATGCAGATGTAGTGGCAGGAGGGTCAGGACCCTTGAGAGTGATCTTAGTGTGGGATCTGGTAATGACATTTGCATAATCCTGAGATGTTTCAGATTCAGATGAGCAAGACCCAGGGCCTCTCAAGACAAATGGGGTCTTAGGCTTAGGAGCATCCCCACTCCCCTTGGTAGTAATCACATCATAATACTCCACTTCAATAGGTTCAATCATGTTGATGACATTGTCATAACTGGTATGTGCGTACTTAACCTTGGCATTGTTGTTCTTGGTATTGGAAGACTCACCTTTCTCGTGATGAGGAAAGGGATATTTAAATGTCTGGTGATCTGAATTCTTATTATGATTTTCCACAACAATAACCTCATTATCAATCAGATCTTGGACATTATGGTGCAACTGAAGACAAGTAGCAGTCTTATGACCCTTGTTTTGGTGATAGTCATAGTATGCATTGTCGTTCCACTAATGGGGTCATGGTTGCGGATCATATAGACATTTGCCAAGGGAGTGAGGATCTGATTTTGCACCAAAGTCTTAAAAACTACATCAAGCGTTTCTCCCAAGGAAGTAAATTCACGCTTGGGTTGAGGGGCCCAAGGTTTGTTGCTAGAGAATCTAGAAGGCGGTTGAGTGTTTGTTGTATCCTTTTCAGCAATTTTAATCACTTCTATACTAGAAGTGAGATTGAAAACTAGTTTTGAAGGAGCCGAGGTCACATTATCAACCACTCCATCATTCACAACGTCCCTATTTTTGTTGACAAACTTCCCTTTATCTTTGTTGGAAGAGGAGGAACCTTGTTTTTTGTCTTTGTACAGAGTCAATTCACCTTTCTTAATCATAAATGTCTCTATCCTCACGACTTTCTTAATCACACTATCAAAATTAAGGGGGCCTTCAAGTTGTACTTGATACCCAAAATTAGGAGTGACATTGTCCAAGAAGATATCGAGTTTCTCAGATTCGGGTATTTTACGAGGATACTTGGTGCAAAGTTGTCTCCATCTCTAGAGAAATGTCAGGAATGGATCCCCCTATCTTTGCTTGAGATTACAAAGGTCCCTGATGTTGATGAGATGCTGTATGTTGTGAGAATAATGTTGTATAAAGATATTTGCAATCTCATCAAAATTCTTGATGCCAGTGGGTAGTCGAGAAAACTACTCCATGGCAGGTCCACCCAAACTTCAAGGAAAGAGACGCATCAAATAGCTTTGATCATGAATGAACTCCATAGATAGGGCCCCAAATTCTCTAAGATGATCCTGAGGATCAGTGGTACCCAGATATTTATCATACTTAGGGAGCTCCACACTTTTGGGAAAAGGTGGCATATGAAGACTACTATCAAAAGGAAAAGGACAGATGCTCTCCATCATGAATTGTTATGCGGGTTTGTCCTTATCCTTCATAAGTTGGCTAATTTGGTTTTTCATATCTTGAATCATCTTTTGCTATTTGGCAGTCTCGATCTCTTCTTCTTTAGCCACAAGTGTTTCCACTTGGAAGTTTTGGGGTAGCTTAACTCCTTGTTTTGCCAAATCTAGAAAATATTTCTCTTTATCTTCTGCAAGGAGAATTTCCATCATCTTGATGAGAGCCTTATTAGATTTTGCAACATCTATGTCATTTTGAGTTATCGGCTCATCATCATTACCGAGGATCTCATAAATTCTTTGACTCTGATCTTGACTCTGGTCATGTGGAGGAGGGTGATGGTGATGTTTCTCCTCTTGTTGACCCTGATCATTTTGAGATTGGTCATGGACCCCGCTATATTGACCTTGTAGGTAATCAAAAGGAGTTTCCATGTCGTTGATGTGGGATTGTGCTGTGTGCACAACTTCAGTATGAGTGTGAGTATTGAGTTGAGAATTTGTGGTCAATGTAACTTTTGGCAGGTCAAAGGGGTTGATAGGATCAAAAGAATTGATATGTTCAAATGGATCACTAAGGCAATGAGGATCGTCAATAGGGTCAACCCAAATAGGTGACTTTCTGAAGCTTTATTGATCTGAAAGAAATGGATTATGTTGATCTTGAAACAAAGGATTATAGCATAGCTAGAACACTGGTTTCTGATTTAGACTGGGATCTATACTGAATAGGGAGGAGGAATGTGAGGATCCATCTTGACTATTAGATTAAATAATGGGTTTAGAATGACCTTTTCCTTGATTACAAGGTTTACTTCTACCTATTCTAGAACCAAAAATGGGAAATATATTGCGGCTTCTAGTTGTAACAAGCATAGACAAAGATGAAATGAGAGAGAATTTAGGATCCAACTCAGAACTCTATCTCTATAAATAGTGAAAAGGAGATAAAGGCTAGAATAGCCAAGATGTAAAATGCACCCGGCAGGAATCATCAAGAGTATGGCTAGAACAAACGAGATGTGACTATCACGTCACAAGGTACAAAAGCACAAAAAGGTATGGCATAGAACAAAGAGACAAAATGAGTTTGAGCAAGAATTGGTTAGTTTGCAACTCAAGACAATCAGTTTCAGACTGCAGACAATAGGGAAATAGGCAATCAGATCTCAGGCAAAAGTCAGATTAGGTAAAAAAATCATCAGTCAATGGGAAATAACTCACTGTTTAGGATACCAAAGGACAAATTTGCATAAGAAAGTATTTTTTTGCATGAGGAAACTTGTAACTATGCACAAGAAAATGAAAGCTCGCACGAGGAAGTGCTCAATTTCTAAAATCTCGCTTGAGAAAACTCAAGGTTTCGATAGATCAACTCAATTTTCAAGACAAAAATCAGATTTTGAGACACAGCCAGGATTGTTCTCCGATAGAATTTCCAAATTTAGGGCAATTTTATGATAGTTCAGATCAACAATCTTAGTTTGATTGTGACAATCAATCGTTAACAAGTGCAAAGTTTTGATCAAACAATAGTGACGCAAGAAGTAGTCACAAACAGTTCCACCAAGGACAAAGCAACTTGGTAGAATCATGGGAGTCTTTTTTTAATCATGATTGGATAGTTTAAGACTTGAAACAAACACTTATTTATCCCTACAAAAAAATGTTAGAGGACAAAATCTATGCCTCAATGTCTTAATTGTATGTGTGCACCTCACACGGCAGTGTCACCCTCGAGAGAGCGCTCGTGTTTTTGGTGTTTCCAAGGACTCAACAATATATGTTTGAAGGTTACCCTTAAAGTAGGGGCTAGAATTATATACCACCTCAAGCATCCAGGTGCATACCTATGTTGAGAATCTAGGGGAGAGATTCTTCACCCTCCCTGCGCACAGACTATGTCTTCTTTTGGAGGTGATCCGGGTAGGCATCTAACTAAGAAAGTTTTTAATGGGATTCCATTCACAATAAACTTTTGTGCCCTTGATACAAGGCTAGGAGCTTGTGGCCACACCAAAACTTGAAATTCATACACCCCCGTAAGCAGGGCTAGGAGTGGCGCCGCTCAGTACAACAAGCAAGGCTTTCTCAAGATGATAGTCAGAATCATGAGAAAGAAGTTACCATGGCTTTGGAGTCTTTAGACTCAACAAAGAAGACTTTATTATATTAAGGTGGAATCACCAGCGATAGGTGTGTACTCACTTGGGTCATTCCCAGAGGTTCAACTTTCGACAGGCCCTCTAAAGGTGACACAAAACTTGGCTTGGATTCGAGGGTCAAATTTTTTGATTCTCTCAAAGAGAGAAGAGCATACTTCTCTACCTCTTCACCTTACCCAAACATGAAAGACATATTCATCACCAAGATAACTCTCCTCCAACCAATTCACAAGCCTTTGGGTTTCTTATTCTCTTAGAGAGAGAAGAGCATAATCCCCTCACAAGTGAACGTGCTAAAGGTTCGTTAATCTTTCCTTGCTTCCCTAGGTCTCCATCATGTTGTATCATCTTAAAAGGGAAGCACTTCCATGTTAAGAGATTTTAGCCCTCCTTGGGGGATTTTTTTGGCCTACATCATATCATTATCCCATTTATGCATCATCTTATGCTTCTGTGCCTGTTTAGGACCCTGATTGGGCCTCTCCGGGCACCTCCTACCCCACCTGGCATATTTTCCAGGGGTTCTGACCCCCTGGGTCAAGGTCAACCTCTACCTTGACCTAGGTTAGGGTCATCCTTTACACTAACATAGGTCAGGGTCGACCTTGACCCTGACTAAGGTCCCCCTTTCAAAACAGGAAGCTTGTCAGTTGTCGGGGGTCATCAAAAATTTAATTTTATCGCTTCCGGGTCGGCTGTTTCAGGTTCTGAAGCATTGATTCCTAAATTATATTTAATATAGGTCCTTTTCTAGGGGCATGGGTCTAATTTTAATTTAATTATCCTATGTTATCCTCCTTAGAAGATTGTGCCCTAATTTCATATAAAAGGAAGCCTTCTCCTCTCATTTTCTCTAAGTATTCTAAGTGCAAAAAGCTCTAATCAAGATTTTGTCAAGAAGCAAAAAGTTCAAGCATCCATTGTTCTACATATTTTCAAACTTTCAAGGTGTTCAAGTCTTCTTCTCAAGCATTAAAGTTCTCCATTGAAGATCAAGGATTCAAGCTTTCAAGCCTTCGAAGGGATTAGGTGCAAACATTCAAGATTCATCATTCAAACCCTAGATCTAGCCATCATGGTGGTGTGATCTTCCTTCAAGATCCTTTGTGCATCCTCAAGACTCTTTTATCATCTCTTCAAAGTGGATTTAAAGCATACAATCATGGAGGTTTATGGTTTCTAAAGTCCATTGCTTTCATACTTTCATATTGGCTTACATTTGAATTTCAATTATATATCTAGTGAATATCATAGCTTCATTGTTAGATTCAATTCTACTATTTGCTAGCATTCTATACTTTATTGATTTCAAGGTTAATTCCTAAATTGGGGTTTGACTAAGGCAAAACCCTCCCCCACAACAAACAATCCCTTTTTTTCTTGTAGGTACAGGTATAGAACAACAGATTTGAGACCAGATCTGGATACCCTTTTCAGCTTTCTTTTAGATGGCGCGAACAGATTTTTTGTCGGACCTATGCAGGTTAGGGTCAAAATTATTGGGTTAGGGTTGACATTTCTAGCTCAAGGTTGACCTTTTTCATAAGACGACATTGGAACAGAAAAATATTTCTGTGTTTTGTTTGTCTCTGCGTTCCAGTTCAGAATCAACTGTCAATTTTTCCAGAAACACTCTACAGACCTTAGAAAACAACATTCTTTGCTCTGGAACATTTCAAGGTTAGTAAATTTCTCCCATTTCTTCAATTACTGTCACATATCATTTTTATACATATAATTAACAAAATTTAAGGTATCCCTCTTGTTAATCTCTTTTCCAAATAGTTGATTCATTTGTGCATTAGCCCTTCCTTTGGGTTGATCAATTTGGATCTTCCATTTGTGCATTTGGGA